>JAWPHD010013164.1:10000-70478 GCA_037043455.1 Cyrtodaria siliqua
GTGTACGTGTGTACGTGTGTACGTGTGTACGTGTGTACGTGTGTACGTGTTTGCGTGAGTGTGTGTGTGTGTGTACGCACGCGCGCACGCATGCGTGCGTGGTTGCGCGCGCGTTTGTGTGTGTGTTTGTGTACGTGTGTGCACGTTTGTACATGTGTACGTGTGTACGTCTGTGTACGTGTGGGTACGTCTACTGTGTATGTACGTGTGTACGTGTGTACGTGTGTATGTGTATATGTGTGTACGTGTGTTTACGTGTGTATACGTGTAACGTGTATACGTGAACGAGTGTGTGTACGTGTGCATGCGTGCGTACGTGCGGGCGTGGGTGCGTGCGGGCGCACGTGCGTGCATGCGTGCGTGCGTGAATTATATTGAATTTAATAAGAATTAACATGAATTGAATTACCGTAAAACAACAGAGTACAAGTCACTTACATAGACATATTACAAGTCACTCACATAGACATCCGAAATATATATATGTAGACATATATATATATGTATATACATATATATATATATATATATATATATATAACTTTCATATTTTGAGAATCAAAATACTATAGATAAAATATGAATTAGCTTTAACCTGCCAGACAAAAACTGAAATATGGAGCGTCGAATTAAGAGTTACCAATCACTTGCTTATTTAAAAATAACAAATCAAAACAACAAACAAAACATGTCAGGTTGTAATATATGTCTTGACATATGTGTTGAAATTGAAATATTATTACATAATTGCATTGCTTATTACATGCCGTTCAAAATAATGCTTTGTTACATAAATCATTTGTTTTCTGTAAGGGGAAAGGTGTTACATATATCTAAATGTTTACATGTATTGTTGCATGTTGTTTTTGGAGTGTACAAGCATTGATGCGTATTTATTATTGATTTGGCCTTGAAGAAAGTTAAAAATAGTAAAGTTGTAAGCATGTTTACAATAAATGCAAATTATTGATGCAAATTCATTGATGATGACATTTGAACTGTTCTCATTTGACTGTTTTATGCAAATTCATTTGTGATGAACTTTGGACTGTTTTCATCGGACAGTTTTGGTGGGGAGGAATTTGGAGCAGCCTTTTGGGCGGTATAAAAACAGGCTAGCTCTGGGCTCCTCCCAGCATTTGAGTTATATTGAGTAAAATGTTAATTTTGAATTGGATGCTTTCAAAATATAAAATATATTTGTAAGAGGATTTACTTATTATTGTGCTCATTCATAATAACAGTGAAATTAAATATTTGGACTAAATCGGAAATACTGGAAATTAATTTAGACTAAGGACAATTATCATTTGGATTGAAGGGACACTTACTGTTTGAATTAAAGAGACACTTGCTAATGTGAATTAAAGGAACATTGAACAATTTTATTTGGACTTAATTAAAAAATTGGATATTAATGAAAAACTGGATTTGTGTATTCTGTAAGAGAATATTTTATGTAAATAAATGTGTTAATTATATTTGTGTGTGCCGGTTTAGCTTCCTTTCTTGTTACATTTTACTCGCAACAATATACTCGTGTTTTGTCTACTGTCAAAGGCGAAGGACTATTGGATTTAAATTTACGTCGTTCCATCATTCCTTCACTCCGTCCCTTATTTCGTTTCCGACCAATAATATTTATAATCCGATCTTGATGAAACTTTAGGACAATATTTATAGCCATAATATCTTCATCCCTGCCAAGTTTCGTTGAAATCCAGCCAGAGGTTCATGAGAATTAGTCTAAACAAAGTTAGTATATTAAAACCTTTAAGGGGTCATAACGTTGCCACAATTCATTTAACCAGAACACGGCAATGACAGGTGCAGCTACGCTTGGTACTGATCATCCCCGCAAAGATTCGTTGAAATCCGGCAAGGAGTTCAAAAGAGACTAACCTGGACAACGTTTGTGTATTAAAATCTTTAAAGGGCCATAACTCTGCCAAAAAACATTAAATCGGAGTATGGCGATGATATGCACAACTAGACTTGATACTAATTATCCTTATCAAGTTTCGTTGAAATCTGGCCAGGGGTTCAGGAGAACTAGCCAGGAACACGTTTGCGTATTAAAAACCTTTAAAGGGCCGTAACTCCGCCAAAAAGCGGTAAACCGGAATGCGACGGTGATATGCACAACTAGACTTAATGCTGATCAACCCTGCACATTTTTGTTAGAAATCTTGCTAGGGGTTCAGGAGTACTAGTCCAGACAAAGTGTGTGTATTGAAACCTTTAAAGGGGCCATAACTCTGCCAACAATCATTCAACCGGAACACGGCTATGATTTGCACTACTAGACCTGGAATTGATCATCCCTAAAAATTTAGTTCCGTATAAATTCGGCCAGGGGTTCAGGAGAACTAATCAGGACAAAGTTTGTGTATTAAAACCTTTAAAGTATGATAACTCCTCAAACATTATTCATCCGGAACACGGTGACGGTATGTACACTAGGCTTGGTACTGATCATCCCTGCAAAGTTTCTCTGAAATCCGGTCAAATGAAGGCCCTTTCGTCTTAATGAGGCGAAAATAAAGCATATTTCAGAAAATCAAGGGCCATAACACCTTGATTTTCTAAAATATGCTTATTTTTGGCCTCATTAAGACGAAAGACCGGTATTATGGCACTTGATTTCTGAAATAAGCTTTTCTGAAAGGGCCTTCATTTGGCCGGATTTCAGTGAAACATTGCGAGATGATCAGTATGTCCGAGCATTAACTTTCATACCCCATACAACCCCTTCTCCTGGCTGGGGTATGAAATAAAACCTTAATTTCGGCTAAAACATTTAGCATATTGTAAAATTAAAACATTTAATTGGTAATTTTAATCAAGATATCGCATTGTTTTCAGTAAAACAAGTTTTTTAAACGTGTTTTATTGTCGAAATATCCGTTATAAAATCCTGCTAATATAAGCTTTCCTATCCGTTAATGGAATTAAGTCGAGACCACGTAATGAATCTGGCCGGCTTTTAAAACCTCCTTTGTTAGCGAAACACAATTTTATTGACGTTTACGTACAACTGCGTCAAAATTGAATACAACATAATAAATTATAATACCACAGAATGTTAAATACGTAAGGAGGGTCATTCTGTATGCATTACATTACTATCATACGAGGAAATGTGTCCAGCAATGTGTCCGCTGTCATCAGTCACATACACAAATCAATAAGGTCCTTATCATTGGTATTATTTTAGTGGGGACATGTTGTTAATGATTGTGTTTGGAAGCTGTATGTCTATTGTTAATCGTAAAATCAACTAAATGGACTTAGTACGAACATGTCAAGGTCATTCATATTGACCTACTGATAGTTTGAACATGTTTCTGACATGGGAATGTGAGTGAGTATGGTATGTTTTAAAGTTTGAAAGATGTATGCCAGCTATTGTGCGACAAACGACATAAATTAAATGAAGAATTGTAATGTCTACTGATGGGAGTAACGTGTTGCTCTCATGTAGATATACAATCATGTAACAGTGTATGCAGTTTGAAAGCTGGACGACTTTTGATATATAAGGAACTGACTTAATGAAACATTGAATTATCGGAATGCGAAAAGGTAGGTGAAGGTCATTCATATTTACCTACATTTGGTAGCAACATACTGCCGTTTTGTAGATGTAAACATGTGTTTAGTTTAAAAATGCAATGCCTTCTATTGTCTTAGAAATGAATGAATGAATGGTGTTTTACGGCACGTCGACACATAAATAGGTCATATGGTGCGCAAAAACTGAGGAAAAATGAAGAAATGAAGGATTAATTAAAAATTAATGTAAATATATAAAGATAAAACTATTTACAAATAAGGGATGATATGGTAGTAATATAAACTATATATGCAAATCAACAAATGCCCAAAAACGGGTATATAAAGATGTAAATATATATAAAAACACATTATAATGCTTTATATAGTCTGACTTCCTTCAGGAAATCTAAAACAAGACTAAAATCTATAGTATCAAATAACTCGGTCATAGTATTAACATTGTAGTACCTCTGACGGATCAGAGTCTACACATTAAAACAAGATGTGTTTGACCGTTAACGGTAAAAAGCAGGGTAGACATTCTGGTAATTTCTCACCTTGTAATAAAATATGAATGAGTATAACGTGTATGCCCTATCCTGCACCGGGCTAGGACAACTTCCTCTCGACGAATGGGTCTATTAGAAGAACGCCATTCTCCGAGTAACGGTTTAATTGAATGGAGTTTATTGTTAACTGACAAATCCCAAGTGGCTTGCCAAGAGTTACGAATATATGTGTTAATACAACTTTTAAAATCAGTATGAGGTAATCTGGTATTAGATATATGTAAACCTATTGCTGCTTTAGCAGCACTATCAGCTCTATCATTACCACGTATTCCTACATGGCTTGGAAGCCAGCAGAAAATAATAACATTATCAACTATAAGAGAATTGTACTTCTCTAAAAGTTGAAGCACAACTGGGTTATGTTTCATATTACCCAGCGCTTGAAGGGATGAAAGGGAATCAGAAAAGATTACAAAATGATCATCATCAGATTCCTGAATATAATTTAAGGCAAGTTCAATTACCTTAAGTTCAGCTGAAAAGATAGAGGCCTTGTCAGGCAGGCGGCTCTTTATGCTGTGTTTGTGAACAACAGCTGCTGCAGCTACTTTATCTCCATCTTTAGAACCATCTGTGTATATATGTTGAAAGTTACTGTATTTCGATTGAATTTCATTGGGGTAGGGCCATTTGTTATCATTTTTGGCCCTGTTTTCAAATTTCATGATATTGCAGGGAATTAATATTTGTGGCAACGCAATTTCAAAAAAACACCTTAAAATCAATAATTTTGCCGTTTGGTTACCATGGTAACGCCCTTATTTATTTACTTAACAAACATATTTCTTCACTAAATACCACATTTAACATCATATTTTCATTTCATCTAATACATTAATTCATTATATGTTTTTACATTTCAATACATATATATTCACTACGTAGTAACTATGGTTACTATTTTAGTTACCATGGTAACACTTTCATTTTTCTTAAAATATACAAAATTCTTCACTTCATGCTTTATTAAATAATAAAGTTTCATTATACATAATGCTTGTATCCATTTAAACTTTATGATACCCTTTAATCACATGGGTGGCGTTACCATGGTTACTTGTAATAATGGAATCAATGGATTATTAAACATATGGTTAAATATGAATACAAACTGAACTGTAACCCGGATTTTAAATATAATGTTGCTACTTATTTCAATAACTTGGGATATTTCTTTTACATTTATAATACGTATGCCAAACCACACTATTAGAGTTAACTTCTATATAGTCAACAGTTGTTGAACGTTCATCTGTATACATGTAGTAACACATTGTTCCTTACACATTATTACTAGAAGATTGTTCTGACAATCGCTGGTCTAATGCTTAAAGACATTTATTCTTCTACTAAGCTTTCTCCACTCTCACTGTCAGATTCATCAATTATCTGAGGGATATTCTTAGCATCTTCGAGATATACACTCCAATCTCTAACACCAAATGCACGACGTTCAGTGTGTCTTGCGTAACCTAGGTACCATAATATGGCCGCCACATGCGAACAAACGCCAACAACACGAGCACCTGCCCTACATTTACAATACCACGCTTCAATTGCATTAGGATTGTATTGTATCCATAGTAAATAGCCTCGTGATGACACGTGTCTGCTCTGAATCTTTACACGTAGAAGATTGTGATTTTCTCTGTGAACAAGAATGTCACATTCTCCATCTAAATGTTCTTGTATGTAACTAGAGCTCATCTTCAGTTGGTAAGAGCCGCACGTTATATCTCTTAATTGTTGTTCATCTAGGTGGGGAAAGTCTGAAAACTCGGTTGTTTTTTGCCAATTAATAGCAGATCTTCTTTCCAAGTTATTGTCTTCTACATGTTGCTTCAATGCGTTTATGTTTGTAGACAACATTCTCATTTTAGAAGCAAGTGCGGCATCTTCGTCAGCATCGGCAGTAATTAATGGTGGTGAAAACTTATTCGAAATAGCGCACACAATTTTCACGTAATCTCCGATGTATGGCACCTGATTTGTTGGGAGAACGTGATCCAAGTACTTCCACCTCTTTATTCTGGCATTGGCTGCTTCAACAACCCAGCGCACCTACATTAAACAGACACAATAGCATAGTTAAATAATCATATGAGAGAGAGAGAGTTTTTGAAAAGGGACATAACTCTGCTGAAATGAAAAGCATAGTTATTAGCATGCTCCAAATATTTTGTTTGGCAAGATGAATATGTTTGTGAAGTTTCATGAACATAGGTCAAATACTTTAAGTTATAGCCAATGTTATGGTTGCAGGATAAATAGTGACGGACGACGACGGACAAAGTGATCCCTAAGTGTATGTCGTGCTACGGAGACTACACAATACTTATTGTCAGTTTTTTTAATGAATCACGTTAATTCATCTACTTAGTAACCTTTAAGCCTGTACACCCCTATTAAACTGTGTCTGTACACGTTTCTAAATATGAAATATCCGAATCATTTTGCCGGGTAAAAAAAAGTGAACCATTAAAAGAAAATGACCAACTTACTTTCGTTACTAATCTGCTTGCATTAGCATCGTCTGTGCTCATCTGTTTTTCCCCTCTGACCATGAAGGATGGCATTTCCGATTTGATGCCGAGCTCCTCCAAAAAAACCAAGGCGTCACGAAAGCCTCTGTCAACTATGAAAACATCATCTTCCTGCAACCAAGTTCTAATGTCCTCTACATTTGTTTGTAGCATGTGTCTCAGGATAGATGCGTCGTTATTCTTTGCATCAGCTAGATATGGTCCATTTACTGTTATAAAATATCCAGTTGTTGTCGTGACAACCATTTGTTTTACAAGTGGCCGACCTTTGTGCATGCTGTACGAACGCCTTTGGAACTGGAAGTTATTACTCTTCTGAATATAGATGTAGGTTCCATCTAAAACAAGTAAAACATTTGTCCCATTTCCAAATAAAGATTGCGCCAGTGGTCTGGTGTGATTTGTAATAACATCTTCCCTTGAAATATGCTGTAAACCTAAATTGAGGGGCACAAAATACTTCATTAAGGCAAGTCTAACCGTGGAAATAGCTCTCCTTAGACTTGACTTTGAGATGTTGAACAAGGTAGAGAGCAGTTTGTTTGATGTCCCTGATTTTAGTTTTAGAAGAAATATGCCGACTGACTGTCTTGTGCTTCTTGCTGGGGTATTACGCACATGAGGTGTTACATAGTCACAGAGCTCATAAAATTGTGACTTGGATAGTCCAGTCAAGTTGGAACAGTCACTATCAGTCAATGAACCACTATCAAAATCAATCTTTAACCTTTGGCTTTGTTTTGTTATTTCTCTCATTCTATTAAGTAGGTCTAAAATGGTTGTCCTGTTTACAAATGAGGTAGCTGTCGTTGGCAATATGTCTGTTACGTTTTTGGATAGTATTCAATCTTCCATATGATTGGGACAACATCGACAGCCAGCAGGAATTAGAATGTTGTAATCAACAAATGCAGAAACTCTCGCCTCTGAAGAAATTACAATAAGTTTTGGTCCAGGTCTCTTGCAAATAAAACAATAAGCATGACTTTTTGATGTGCTTTTTATGTTTAGCGAAATAGAAGGAGGACTTGATATCGTGGCGGTTTTACTTCTCTCTGGCTCTTGTGGTGGTCCATAATCTGGGTCATTGTCTGAGGTGCTTGGTGTGTTGCTTGCTTGTTTGCTAGGCACATGCACTGTCTTGTAGTACTTATGGCGACATGTATTGCATAAGACTTCACCAGCTTTTGGCTCTAAAAAAAAAAACAGGATGCAATTGTAGTGTTTCTGACTAGTCGGAGGCATCCTCCCCTGAAATTAAGAAATTGTTTCACTATAAAAATACATCAGATGTTATCATATCAGCAGCTTATTTTCGTGAAAAACAATTACAACTGGTGTTTAAAGATTCTAATATAAATATGTCCCATGATATATATTTCAGAAACAAAACTATTGATAAAAGAGATGTACTCATCTCAGTTGTCAATAATCATCCATCAACATATTTAATATTTAATCCTTTTAGCTTATAAGTTTAGGTATCTGCTCATATGATTTTGTAAATCTCCTTTACATGAAGTTATCAAAGATTCAACTGTAAATGTATTGACAACAGATAAAATATTATTTTCTTTAGAATATATATTTTTTATAGAGCTGCAAATGGTATTAACTTTTTACAAATGTAAAACGAAGAAAAAAAAAGATAATAAAAAAAGAAAAAAAAAAGCAAGATTTGAACCTCTATCTTTTGCAGAGTAGTTTAGGAATCCGCCGCTTTTACCACTAGGCCACCGAGGATTTACTGAGATTCATTGAAAACTAATATTACATAACTATTACAGTTAGCATTATGCAACAACAGCTGTGCAAGCTATTTATAGATTTCATTCTGGGGGGTATCCAGTGGGGTGTATTTCAATGTTTACAAGCGGTTTAAGACACTTCCTAAATAGCTTTCTTCAAAGTTGATTTAAAAATTGGATAATATATATATAACTTCATAGAAATAATACAGTAATAACTCTCAGTATTTGGCAATGAGCGAAAACTGGCATTTAACAAGGAAGAAAAAAATAATTTTCACATAGAGCGCATGCCTCGACCATTCTATAATTTTAAGACTAGAACAACAATTATATATGCTATTTAAATATACCTGGTTTAGCAAGGTCGATGACTGCGCTCAGTGTGCAATGATGCTTTGAACATGCTCAAGATACTGGAAAATTAGGAAATAGCGAGTTGCTATGGAGATTACAATGCACATAAAGCATTCTCTTTTGAGTCAGATTTTAGAAACGGTATTGTTTCTGGAAGATTCAAACTTCTAACTTGTGAAAAACGTCATATGATCTGAAAAATATCTTTTTTATTTTTTTCACAATTTATAGGGCCATTTTCATCTCTTCGTGGACTTAGCCCTTTGCTTTGAAAGACAGTAGGGTATGTACTGGATTTGTTACTATTACAAAGATCGAACATAGTTGTTGGTATTTCCAAAGTCCACGTTGGAATTTGTGTGTACTTGGCAATCAAATTTATGTCGATTTCAGTGTCTCTTAATTTTGCTTTAATATGAAGACCAAATGATCGAATGGGCTTCGGTTTTCGATCAAAAAGAGGTCCACAACTAGGATAAAAAACATTATCGAAAGTTGAGTTTGAAGGGTTAGATTTTAATTTAATGGCATATTGAAGGGCTAATTTGTCCCGTCTTTGTGACAGTGATGGTTCATTCGCTTCAAGGTAGACACTTTCGGCTGGTGATGTACGAAAGGCACCCAAGGCGAGTCGTAATCCTTGATTATGTATAGGATCGAGCATCTGCAAGTATGATTTGCGAGTCGATCCATATACTATTGAGCCATAGTCTAGCTTGGATCTGATAAGAGATCTATACAGTTGTTAAAGTACTTTACGATCTGCTCCCTAACTAGTGTTTGCAACAACTTAAAGTAAGTAAAGAGCTTTAAGGCATTTGGCCTTCAAGTATTTAAGGTGTGGTATAAAAGTCAATTTACGGTCGAAAATAAGACCAAGGAATTTTGTTTCATCCACTACTGGTATTGGTGATCCATCCAGTGTTAGACGAGGGTCTTCATGATGTTTACGTAGTTGACAAAAGTGCATACAATTAGATTTAGATTTAGAAAATCTAAAACCATTTTCATCCGACCAGGTCTGAAGTTTATTCAGACATTGTTGCAGTTGTCTCTCAATAGTGTTCATATTTTTTGCACGATAACATATAACAAAGTCGTCAACATATAGAGAGCAGTCCACACCAGGATTGATGCATTTAACTATTCTGTTAATTTTTATACTAAAAAGGGTGACAGAGAGGATGCTGCCTTGTGGCACACCCATCTCCTGTTCATGGATGTCAGAGAGGGTTGAACCCATTCGGACACAAAACTGTCTATCCTCTAAGAAATTCTCTATAAAAATTGGTAATCGACCTCTAAGACCAAGGTCATAAAGATCATTCATGATACCGTACTTCCATGCAGTATCATAAGCTTTCTCTAAGTCAAAAAATACAGCGACTAGATGTTCTTTCTTTACGAAAGCTTCCCTAATAAATTATTGAAATCAAATGAGATTGTCTGTTGTCCTCGTTGACGCCGGAATCCACTTTGATACTTTGTTATCAGCTTGATG
Source organism: Cyrtodaria siliqua (assembly GCA_037043455.1). Taxonomy (NCBI): domain Eukaryota; kingdom Metazoa; phylum Mollusca; class Bivalvia; order Adapedonta; family Hiatellidae; genus Cyrtodaria; species Cyrtodaria siliqua. The sequence goes on from JAWPHD010013164.1 coordinate 20,280, forward strand.
GATTCCGGGTACCAAACGAGTCTCTCATTAATCATTCGTTCCATGGTTTTACATATATAACTCGTTAAAGCAATAGGGCGATAATTGATTGGGTTCGTATGATCCTTTCCAAGAATCGGGGAAGTTTCCGGTCACCCAAACCTTATTAAATATATGAAGAAATGTAGAGAGACAGGTTTCAGGTAAATGTTTTAATAGTTGATAATGGACATCATCAGGACCAGCTGATGTATCATGAGCCTTCTTAAGGGATTCTCGAAGTTCTTTGAGAGTGAACGGTTTATTGTATTTCTCCAAATTTTTAGACTTGAAATTCAGCTTCTTCTGTTCTTTTACTTTTTTATTTTTTAGAAAATTTGGTTGACAATTTTCAGAACAATTTTTTTTAGAAAACGTCTCTGCCAAAGTGTGTTTAATATCTTTGACAGATGTAATATCTTCATTACCAGTTTTAAGATGATTTACACAACTAGAATTACCTTTACCGTTTATTTTCCTGACCATGTCCCACGTCTTCTTAAGAGATGAGCGAGAGTTCAGCCTAGAGACATAAGATCTCCAGGATTTCCTCTTGCTATCCTTAATAGTACGACGGGCTTTCGCACGAAAAACTCGAAAAGTATCTAAATTATTTTCAGTTGGCCGCAAATAAAAAGCATTCAATGCAGCTTTACGATCGCTAACTGCCTTTTTGCAGTCATCATCGTACCATGGTTTATGTGCGCGTTTCGGATTTGCCGAGGTTTTTGGAATAGTTTGATCAGATATATCATGAAGGGTTTTGGTAAAAAGAGCAGTTGCGTCTTAGACATCCTCGAAAACGGAAGGCTTTAACTGTTTCTCAAAAAGAGATTGAAACGTATCACAATCAGCTTTGCGAAGTTTCCATCGTTGCGTTTTTTCGAGGAGTGGAGGGCCGATATCTTAGAAATGAACTAAACAGAAACGGGATGGGCGGATCAGCGTTAAGTATGTATTGTATGTAACTAATATACAACACATTGCATATAGATGTGTTTTATTTGTGTCTTTTCAGAAGTTCCTCTCCTTGTCATATTAACCAAAGTCGACAAAGTATGCCTCGAAGTCAAGAAGGATCTGTCAACAGTTTACAGGAGTATCGCTATTAAAAAAGCAGTAGCTAGCGTCCATGAAATGTTTGGTGTTTCTGAAAGCCACATATTACCGTTAAAGAACTACAGTCATGAGACCGATTTGACCATGGACGTCGATATTCTAGGCCTGTTGACTCTCAGACAGATGATGCGTGCATGTAAAGATCACATGCACAATATTAAACCAGAGAATTTTGATTGAGTTACCCTTTCGACATTCAGGCTAATGATACGTGCATAGAAAATGTGTTTGCGATATGGTCGTGCATCCTTGATTAGGAAGATAAAATACTATTATGTGTGCTCGTCATTATTACGTTGCTGTTATAAACTATTTGATTTTATCATTCCCTTGTTACCTTACATGTAAACAAAAAAATTAACAGAAATTTAACGGAATAACATTATCCTTTCACTATTACGGCTATTCGCATTGCTTTGTACATATCGGTGTGCATTGTGGTTTGTTTGGTGAGTTCATACTTATTGAGTTAAGGCGGAACAAAATAAAACTGCATATACAAATTGTACTAAGTTAAAATTTAAACTTCTGAACGTGGAAGTGAATTATCCTTTTTTTTTGATAATTAGTAAGGGGCCTTTAAGATAATTGTTATGACATCATACAGAATACATGGTTCTTCACGTTTGACGTCGTTTTTCAGACACTCATTTACCCGAAACGTTTGCATAATGTTATTTATACTTTTTCGAAATTATTATACATTGTATACTGTCAAAGCGATTGTCTGCTATAAAAATATTAAAACAATATTCAGATGTAACTTGTTCAAAAACTACACTGGAAGTTGATGTTTTTGAAAACATTTCTCAAAAAGATTATGTTGGATGCAAAGTTCGGAAAAAAAAACGTGTACTTAAAATATATTGATCTTGATTGCTATGCTTAAATGAGCAGCTTCCGGGCCTGGGGTTCAAGTGCGAAATCTACAAAATGAACATCAACACATCAGAGCACAGGTATCACAAAATCATCGCAAGGCCTCATTTGGAGTATGCCTTCTATGAAAGATTGGTTACACATAACAAAAGCGTTGCAAAATGATTGAGGTCGGCGATCTCTCGAAAACATGTTCAGATGCGCGTCTTAAGATGTATTTTTTTTAAGTTACACATCGTTTAGTTGCGATTCAACTACTCGCATATATTGAGCAGGACCCGGCACATGCATCTTCCCTCATATCGTCAAATTCATACAACAGCCAACTATCAAATATAGTCCTTCTTTCTTTGACAAATGTCCTGTGAAACAAATTACACAACGATGTACTTATGCTCCCTGATTTGCTCCGCTTCAAGCAACGGGTATAGCAAATCAACCACAACTCCCCTTAGACTAATGAGTAACACTGTTTTTATCCAGTTTCAAAGAATTTTTATGTTTTTGTTTCATTTCGGACTATCAGGTGAGTCATTTACATTTACATACGGAAAAGCGCATGCACACGTCTGTTCGCACGACGCAAAAAAACAACAACGTATTTTTGTGAAAGGCGGTGTACTTAGTAAAGTTCAATAGCCAGACAACAACGTGGACTATTTATTTATTTTACATGAATCGATTTGGCTGAAATTACTAAAAAACATATAAACGAATCAATATACTTGATGATAATTATGTTTCATCATTTTTGTTCAAACATGTGATGCCACATTAGCTTTGATAATAGATTTGAACGTTTTAGTATATTATTTTGGGATTAAATTCATCATGTGCTGAATACATCTGGCATAACTAGAACGTATACATCGTCATTAAAATGGATCGGTTGAAATCAATTGCAAATAAATGGTTTACAATGACACGTAAAAGCACATGTCTCTCTTGTCTTAACTTTCAAATGAAGTAATTAACTGAATTTTTTTATTTGTTAGAATGTATTATTTTTAAACTAAATCGATCGGTTGCATGAGAAATATTCATTTTTCTCAACTATCGTTATCCTCTTCTGTAAAACAACCATTAGTGAACTTAGTATTACAGCAGCAGCTCAAAACGTGTAATACAAATAAACTAATGTGTCTTTTACGACACCACACTTTATACTTCTAGCAATGTAGTCATTTTCCACGAGGTGACGGGTTGTAACTGACTGCTAAGCCAAACCAATAATTAAAAAACATGATATTAAACATTGTATTACGCTTAAATGTCATAAACAAGACATCACACGAGTTGAGAACAGGGGTTCCGCCTTGTCTAACAAACTTTACTAGGCCATATGAATCAAATACAAAAATGATCATGCTTATAAGAATATTAATAAACAAAACATAGAAATAGATATAAACGTCGAATAGGAAATATAGCATTCAAGAACCACAGTTCAACCAAACAATATGCATAGAAAATAAACTAAAAGTAAATGAATAAAAGATAAGGTATAGGACTTTACAAACATAAAATGGTTGACACTAAGGCTACAATGTTAATAAACAAGGCATGTGACATCACAAACACAAACGGGACGACAATATAGCTACTACATTAAAACGGTCAGTGGCAACCAAGGTTGTTGGGCGTTTAAACCAACAAAAGTACACTACAAAACTTCTCATTAAAAATATACAGGTGTTCAGGTTTAAATAATAGTGTATTTCCGCCTATTAAAAGTAAAAACAAATATTAACGTGTTCTTGAAATACTCGTAACTGAATATTCGTAAAATTAATTAGTAAGTATAAGTAGGTAACTCTTAATTCGACGCTTCAGTTTTGGGTTAGCCTGGCTGGTTAAAGCCGTTTATATTGTGTCTTTATAGTTTGGATTCTCAAAATATGTAAATTGTAAAAGTTCATTATTGTGGGCGGGAGAGCTACTTTAAATAATGGAATCGTGTCACTGATGCGGATTTCATCAACAGTATGTGTGCAGTGTGCTTAACGCCACGAGCAATCTATGTCACAGGAGAGGATACTTCGTAAAACAAAGGCGAGATATCCGTATGTGAAATTAAACAAAACACAGCTTTTGTTTGCCGAAAATTGTTCCTATTAAAATTGATGAGACAATCTTCAGGACAAACGAATAATTGTCTTCGAAAAGAGTATCTTCAAGAAAACTTACTCATCATTGAATCGTTCAACATTTCAACAAACCATAATCAAATAATTAATGAACTTAAATAACAACAAAGGAGAAAGCTAGACGAATATGTAAATACATGAAGCTACATGGTGGTAAAAAATCAATATAATCGGCATGATGAATTCGAAAACTGATGGAGTTTTTAATTCAATTCTAATGAATCAGCTTCAAAGGAACGACAAACTCAGGAAGTGGCAATTCCAACCATATGGAAAGAAACTTCGCTGACAGGAAAGACACATGTTTCCATGCAGCAGCAAAATATCTCACCAAACCAATGACGAGGCAGACGCCACCAACATCGACACAGATTATATATTCTACAGAGATAAATATATTAAATTAAATTTCTAAATTAACATTTTCATTTCCACGATTTATATTTTTTTTAACCACATTTATTTTTAGAGACAACTACGTAACACCATAAATGGAACTTACATTACCTGAATGCGTTGATAGTAATTGAATGTGAACATATTCAATAGTAGTCATTAGTAATTTATTTCAATATTGAATGTATAATATCAGTTGTTTGTATTGAATATACATTTGAAGAATTGACATTGTAAAGGTGTTATAGTAGTTTTGATTGTTGAAGATGTTACTAAGTTCAACATAGTGGGAACAAAGCTATTTGAAGAATGAGGGTATGTTAAATAAAGGCAAGTATTTTATAATTTTATGTTTATGAAGATCTCCGGTAAAATGTTTTTTTAACCAGGTTTCCCTGGAAAACTCTGGTTATTAGATTGGGGTATGTCTTTGGCAGCGGGCGTGCGTAGTTTGACGTTTAGTTTCCGCTAAATAAATTTAGTTACGCATGAGACACTGGAGAAAAACTGTCTGTGTAGGTACTTTCTTTGGAAGGGAAACTTGGGATTGCATTTAGGGTCACTGGCTCAAAGTTAAGGTCACAGTTAATAAAAATTGTAAAACGGTTTCCGCTCAATAACTTAAGTAAGGAATGATATATTAGAAATAAAAAGTGCTGTGCAGGTAGCGTATATCAAAAGTTAGTTTGGGCTTGCAGCCCACTGGGGTCAATGTCAAGGTCACTGTTACTACAATAGAACAAAATGGTTTCCACTCAATATATTTTGTCAGGAGTGAGATATTATGATGACACATGCTGGGTAGTTAGATTAAATGGAAAGGAGGATTGGTATTGCATTAGGTGCCACTAGGCTGAATGTCAAGGTATCTGTACTAAAAATAGTAAAATGGTTTCCGCTCAGTAATTATACCCCCGTTTTGACATACTCCCGCCTTCACAAAGTGACGCATCCCGTCCCGACGGATCGCGTCGCGTAACACTTTCTTATTACAAGCATTTATCAAACAGTTTAGAATGGGTTTAAACGTCATATACTAGTAACGACTGATGACCTTATTTTCCTCTACATCACCAACGATTGATTGTCTAATTTATTACAGAATTATGGCAATTTCTTTGACTTTGAATAAAAAGCTGGGTATTCATCCCCATCAGTGATAGTTCTAGTTCCTGTTAGGAATAAGGTTAGAAACTTGCCGTGTAGGTAGATTATATAAAAAAGTAGGTCGGAATTGCATTTTGAGTCACTGTGGTCAAGGTCAAGGTCACTGTAACTAAAACAGAAAAATGATTTCCACTTTTGTTATGAGTGAGTTATTGCGCAAAAGTAGCTGAGTCATTAGCTTATATGTAAAGGAAGTTTGGGATTCCATTTGGGGCCAAGATCAAGGTAGATGTTACTGAAAACAGAAGAATGGTTACGGCTCAATAACTTTGTTAGGAATGAGATACTGCGACGAAACTTGCTCTGTAGGTAGCTTGCCTGGAACGAAAGCTTGACCTTGCATTTTGGATCACTCTGGTTAAGGCCAAGGTCACTGTGACGACTAAATAAAAATGTTTTCCACTACTGTTTGTAAGAGGTGTCGAACAAGTGACCATATTCTCACTCTAAAGACGCTTATAAATAAATAATTTAAACAGTCGAAGTTCTTATTCAAATGTTTTGTTGATTTTAAAAAGGCATTTGATACTATTAATCGATCAGCATTATTACATAAACTGAGCATGTATAACATCAAATGCCCCTTTTTAATATTACAAATAGTATATACGATATTGTATTATTTTCAGTTAAAATAGACAGTGACTTGTCTTCACCTTTTTTCACCATAGTTCGTGTAAAGCAGAGGTGTATTCATAGTCCGACTTTATTTGCTCTATATATCAATGATTTGGTGGATAAGTTTGATTCTGCATCTGATCATGTCCTATTAGATGGCATATATATATATTCCTTGTTTAAAATGTGCGGATGATTTAGTCCTTATCTCAAGCTCTGAAACAGGGCTACTATCATCCATTTTGAAACTTGAATCCTTTTGTAAACAAATGGAACATCTTGAAAGGACAACAATTATTGACTTCAATAAATCGGGTAAAATCCTAAAAAGGTAGACTTTCAGATTTGCACAGAATATTGCACAGATTTGCACAGAATACTGTTGAAACGATTTCTTTCACCTTAAATTAAGTTTGTAATAATTCTAGAAAATATATTTGTTTCTATTAGAAAGGTTTTGTTCTCCGATAAACCTAATTTGCACCTGCATTTAAAACCTTTTGATTCCTATGTCAGTCCCATTTTGTTGTATTTTAGTGAAGTGTGGGGCTAGATATTTATTAAGCCTATCACTGATAAGAAATGAGATTTGTTTACTCCTGAAAATGTTCAACTTAGATACTTAAATTAGTTTTTGGAGTCCGTAAATGTGCACCTAATGATGGGGTAAGAGCTGAGTTAGGAAAATATCCATCAGCTATCTTTAGCCTCAGACGTTCTTTAAATGGCTGGTTACACTTGAACAAATTAAGTACAAATTCTATTGCATATAAGGCATTTAAAGATAGTTTATCAAAAATAAGCCAACTGGCAATACAATGCATAACAGTAAAACCTTTATTTGAACTTGAGAAAGTATCTTGCTGCTAATGATTTATCAAACATAGAAGTAGGTAATTTGACTATATTAAGTTGTCACAAGTTAGCTATAGAGGTAGGGCGACATAAGAAAATAGATATGAGCATTAGATAATAACTTCTGCTATAGCATTCCAAGGATAGGCACGTGAGGTAATAAAGTAGTCTTGAGCGTAACCCGAAAACAGGTTACCTCTACTTTTAGCTACTGCCGATACATTACCCCAAGAAGAACCTTCTTCTTCCGTGACGTTGTCGACATTAGTTCTTTTACCAACAATTAGCGTCGGTTGTGTTAAATCAACACTGGAAGTTATAAAAGAAGTCAAAGTCTCTACCAGTGTGTCGGTAAAGAGGATATCTCCATTACAGTATGCATACAATGTAGAATTGAACGAGTCCATAACGTTCTTATACATGTATTTTAAAACAGGAACGCCAACGGCCGCAGCCACCTTGATTGGAAATACTTCAAAACCTAGTTTCCGGCTCTGTACAGCAACTTCCATTTCGTTGGTAAATAACACCGAAATAACAAACGGGCGTAACGACAGCCAGTTTAAAAGTGTCATGCTGTGCACTAAATGTTTCTCAGCAGTGTCATTCAACGATATGAACAGCGTCAAAAGAGGTTCGGATTCTTTCTTTAACATTGCTGACCGATCTATCACAATCTCAAATTTCAATTTGTTATCTGAACTAGCAACTTTTGGACTTTCTGGAAGAATTGTGTACAGCGCTGAGACAAAGACTATGATGCCAACACAGAAAAGGGGTTAATTTGATTTCCTATTGACATGATGTTCGTCGTGAATGAGTTAACAAGCACACTGTTCACAAGTGCTAACATCTTTGTATACTTAAATACATAATACAGTCTTTGTCGCCAATAAAACAAAAATTTAACACTAAGTGCTACTGACATTTATTTTTCCCATCCATGAAACAACGGAAAAAAAAACACCCCCGATTTACAGCGTTGGGGTGAGGGGGAGGGAGGGTGGGGTGTGTTTTTTTTAGGCATGCCCCACCCCCTATTTCCCGTCCTAAAAAATCTAAAAAACATCCACGTATATCCCCCGCCGTGCCCATGAACATTTCGGACACGAACAAAATGTGTGGAAGGACCTTATCCAGACAAAAGTCGAACACACTTGAATTGCGTATGCAGTAATCACGTTGGAGTACGTTCCAAATGCATCCATACACAATTTCGTGCAAGGTGAAGACTAAATATATAGTATAGGGGTGCGAGGAGTTCCATTTCGTACATATTCGCAATTCGGATATTTACAATTAATTTAAATATATATATAATTCACGGGCATTTATGTGTACCTTTTATTGGCATTTAAGATATGTATTATTTATTGACGGATACATCGAGTTATATATATATTTAAATGAATTATGAACCGATATAGGCATTTGAACACAAACAAAGTTTCATTCCATCAAGATCCACACACCTGTGTAACAGCTATATGACTTGTAAGTACGGAACATAAGCGCCATTGGCCAAACAGTTTTGAGCCGAAACAGCTAGGTTCCGAATTCGCCGTAGAAGCGGTTCAATGAGTGAGAGAGAGAGAGAGAGAGAGAGAGAGAGAGAGAGAGAGAGAGAGGGAAAGAGAGAGATTTTAGCTGAGTAGATGAGACTGTTTGTCAGATATAAATTGTTGGTAGATCAAATAGTCATTTACCGTTTAACCTACTTATGATATCAGTTGTTTTTGCGTTTAGATACTACATTGTTAGAGCTGAACTATGTATAATATATAAATATAAATATAAACCACTTAACTATGTGAATACAAACATATCCCCTTCGGTAAAAATCTATAATTGAACGTAAACTCACTAGTCTCTTTATATTATGGCTCAACATTAAGTAAACATGCACTTGCATAGGAAGGCCACAGGCGCTCATTGAGACGAATGCATTAGAATAGAAGAATATATATTTAAATGTGTGCATTAGCCCATAATGTCCCTAATATTCAATGACAACGACATAAACGCTTAGATAATTAAACAAAATACGTGTGCTCAAGGTTTACCTTGGATAACTGTGAAAGAGATCCTATCGGTTTATTTGAATATTACCTGTCCTTAATACACCGCTGTCGACGTAATAACTTAGTAATACAAATGGCGGATACCAAACGGTTAAGGTGATTAGTACTACGAGGTAAGTAAAATGTATTATATATTAACATGTGTGTCCCGATTAAGGCATAATCTGTTCTGATGTATAACCCTATTACCAGAAATGTACTATGTGATAAATACGAAAATAATATAGACATACTGTTATTTGTGAGGTCGATATTAGTATACATGTTTACATTGTAAACTGGATGGAAAAAGAAATTGAGATATGTAATGTTTATGATTTCTGCAAAATAAATGCAAATTGTATAGTTAGCTATGATGTGCTAGTATGTAACTCTCATGTTTAAGATGACTACCTCGTTTCTTTAATTAAGTACTAAATTCGATATATTTTAAACGATCTGTTTACGGGATATGCAAAACAGTAGGCTAGTTTAAAGAGCGTGAAGCCCAATCACGTTAACTTTAAACTAGCTAATATTGTCCATAGCCCGTAGAACGATCGATATATCTAAGTCAATCCTTATATTTGCATTATGTTTGTTCTGTCTGTATATTAGACTAGATTAATGTAAGTAGGTTGTATTTGGGCTAAAATAGTGTTTTATAAATGTAATACATACTACTGGAACAGCGACGTAACCATCATTGCACGCAATTTACATCAACTTACGGCAATTAGCACGAGAATGTCAAGACGACGTTACGTGTGGCACCGCTAAAGACCACAACTCCGCTAAAATCCGCAAACAAATCCTCTAAAGTCTACAACTCCGCTATAGTCCAAACACAATTCCGCTAAAGTCTACAAAATAACGAATGCTTAAGTCCACAACATTTTCCTCTAAAGTCCACAAAAGATGTTGTCGCTACAGACCACAATTGTCTTCTCATTTCAGCATTTTTTCATTTGTGGTTTTTAGCGATGCCACAGTCACGTCCTACAAACGAAACAAGTTCATCAGACGAATTACCTGCGCCTGTTTTGACAGCTTTGCCCTCAAACTAAATAATTTTCACTTAGAATTAAAAATCAAGACGATGACATGTTTCGTTTCAGGGCATTTCAATATAATTGTAAATATTGTATAATCACTATGTAACGTGTTATAGAGTGTATTATCAAAACATATGATATCAGGGAAGTTATATTTGACTACTTTTTTCACAGTATTATAATGTTTTATTCAAGCTTGGTGCAAGTGCAACTCAATTTTTCATTAACCTGCCCAACGTTTATGTATATCGATTGAAATTCGACATGGCTATCAATAACAATCGATGCGTCCAGTATATACTGCATTTTATGGAATAAATCAAATATCATATATGCTTTGCTCTGAGAGAAGAATACCTTTTCTAAATTCTACAAATTCAATCTTGGTTTTGAAAATCAACACATTAGTATGTGAATATTGTCTTTAAACAAACATACTTTAATTATTTTGATTGCACCTCGCACGAAATTCTAGGCACCTCATTGGTTGAGTGCGGTCACGTGGTGATCCCCTATTTTTCTACTGTGGGTCAGTAGATTTCATAGAGGGTCACTAAAACAATATGAACTACAATTCCGATACAACATTCTAGGAAATCGATTCACGGATTCGTTATGTCACTGTAATTGATGTCAACAAACTGATGCTATTGATGAAAGTACTTGAAATCTCCCTCTGACATACCGTTTTCACACGGCATGTCAGATAAGTAAATGCATTAGCGCCTGCGCAGTGTGCTAAAATCCCTTCATAAACAAATGCAAATTGTTTATGACCGAAGAATGTATAAAAGACTAATATAACAATTATAATCTACATGATCTAGGACTGCATTATTTATATCCGCATAATGCACCAACAAATACAGGATATCTGGGTAATACTTGAAAGTTCATACCTTCAGATTTGGAATCCCACATGTATGGACTGCATAACGTATAGGATAGAGGCTATAAAGAGAACTCCTCACCATTGAGAAACCGAAGGGAGGGAGCGTAGCGACCGAAAGCGATTTCTTAATGGTGACGATTTCTCTTCATAGACTCTATCCGGTTTAGCGTTTAACATAGGTTTTATCGATAGTCTCTATATAGGTCACATTTTAAACTGTAATGGGGCCTTTACACAGGATGGCGACCTTTGTGCCTCCCGTGTGCGACCATAACATTTGTCAGGTCGTCGTTGGAGGCTCAAAGGAGGCAGAATGGTTGCCTAGGTCGTTCAAAGGTGGTACACAGGAGGTTCAGACATCGCCATGGACGCCATGGTCGCCGTGAATTTTTGAACATGTTCAAAACAGTCGCACAACGGTCGCCGAGGAGTTTGGTTGCTCAAAGGTGGCTCAAAGGGGGCAGAAAGGAGGCACAAGCATTACCATGGTTGCAGAATATAGGCACAGTTGTCGCCCAATGGTCGCCAGGTAATAGATGCGTTCCGCTGCAATTATTCTTGGCTGAATGGTCGTCCAGTGATCGCCGTTAGTTGCCGTTGGTCGCCGATGATGGCACAGAGGAGGCACAGAGGAGGCTCAATGGTTGCCCAAACATTGCTCGGGGGTCGCCTATGTAGCCTATAATCGCGTTGGTTGCCATAGGTTGCACAGGGGAAGCACAGGGGAGGCAGGCAGGTGGCTCAGTGGACGCACAGATCGTTCGTAGATCGCCATGAAAATGCCCGAAAATTGCATTTTTGGTGGTTCAATAGAGGCACAAGGATCGCTGGAGCAGTTACATAGAAACATGATTTTCTGGGTTTAGGCAACCATTGAGCGTCCTGGCCATTTTGTGGTCGCTCAATGGTGGCACAAAGGTCGCAGCCCTGTGTAAAGGGGCCTTAAAGAGCGTTGGTAGTAAATTCTTCAATAATAAATGTAGCCAGCATTTTAAATTCTGGGCCATCTGATTGGTTTAAATAGTAGGATAAACACTAAACATGATATTATTAGCGTGCACTAGTAATAGGACATCCAGGTAATACTGGAAAAAATGAGTCACAATTTGGGGAAGCCAGTTTGTCTGCATTTAGCTACTGGGTAATTTTAACATTGCCCATGTTATATTTGTAGACTGCTTCCCTTTTCAAACTGACACAACCTACAGTCAGATGCCGATTTGTTTGACAACACGTTAACGGTGGGAGTTGGTTTTGAGATAATGGGGTAAGAAACGTGTTGGTTAGACATCGAAGTTCAAGGCAGATATTTTAAACAGTACCTACATGTTAGGAGTTATTCTGTAGATTTTCTAAGGCTGAACGCTTTTTCTCAGTTGTTTTTCTTTTTCAAATGTTTAATCCCGTGAGAGAGTGGGGGTAGAGGGAGGGGTGGGGGCAGGAAGGAAGGACTTTTTTTATAGAGGCAGGGTTGTATTTTGCAGATTGTTTTAGACGAAAGATGGTATGAAATGGATTTCCAGAGGATCTAGGGTGGTATAATGTATATTTTCCAGTGAAGGTATGAGGTCGGATAATATTTGGAATAGCCAATTTATTGAAGTTCATTTCTGTCTAAAACTCAGGTTAGACATCCCCTATTCCCGCGCACCCCGGAGAATATACAACAAGCGCCTTAAATCAAAAACGTTGCATAGTGTGTGCTCAAGTAGCTATAAGTAACCAAGAAAGATACAATCGTCAAAATCCACATGACATATTAAACTAATTGCTTCAAAGAAAGCGACGTAGCTACTTGTGCATATATGCAGAGTATGCAACTGCCTACACATTATCTGCAAACATGAATGAAAACATAATTAAAAAATAAGTCCAAAATACAATCAAAACGAGGCGGGAATAGTATAAGGGGGTGGGGGATCTTTTCTTATGTAGTTTACCATGAAATTCAAAGACATTCAGGCAAGTTCATCAACATTTCAGCGTCAAAATATGTATTAACAATTTCGGTGGAAATCTCCCAAAGTGCTTGCCAATTTGAAAATGTAGGCCCAATCAACTGAGGTCCGCAGATGCGAAGTTTCTACAGGGGATTAATGCTTTAAAATAATAATAATAATAAAACATAGTGTATTCTATTGAGCTTGGGGAGACGTTTTTAGGAATAAAAAGTAAGACGAAACGTTATTCTGAGCGTATGACAAAGTCTTACTTTCGGAATATTTAAAACAAAACTATGCACACGTAAACATATTTGTATCCATTTCAATATAGATTCGATAACAGTAAAGTACATACACTTACACAATCTGCATGTACAATCTATTAATAGATGCATACTCTTTTAAACACATGTTATGACGTATCTCAACGGATAGATAATGTTTGGCCAATGAATGCGTGTTATTTGATCGTGTGTAGTGGGTACTGATATTTGTAATTTTAATCGACGACTGTGGAGCAGTCTAGTAATATTTGTATATATGCCAGCTCTGGTTAAACATATACGTCCGCCATTAATTAAACATCAAGGTAAGACTGTTTACTCGGATAATGTTTTGAGTTACTTTGTTGTCAATGTGTAATACAAACCAGTTCATGTGATATCTAACTTTCTGGTAAATTTTGAAATAACTACTTTATTATATAAAGATGTAAATGTCCGATTCATGAATTTAATATTAACTGTGATTTTGTTAATATCAAATATCACACAGTCGGGAAGCACAGAGTGTGACGTAAGCACAATTCATTATCTGGTGTATATTATATGCTTGATCGAGAGTTTATATGGTCAAAGGCAAAGCCCAGAGCTATGTTTTACATCAATTACTTCTATGAATAAGACCGATTTTGTCTATGCAATTTGCTCAGGTTACAAAACAGTGTATTTTAAGTAATCAATGTAAAATCGTCTACATGAAAGTATTAGAATCAAATGACCTTCATTGATCTTATAATATGGTATAAGCTGTTTTTGTCACATAACATGGTTTCAGAGAGTGAATTACATTAGCCATGACTTATTTCCAGTAATACACTAGGTATTAACTGTGCAAATGAGGACATTAAGTACCATATATGTGTATGGTATATTATAGTATTACGATACGTTCCGACAGACATACATATTGTATAAAATGCGTGAAAGTTAGGTTAAATTTGGTTCAATGTGCGCGAACACGAATGCCGCATAACACTAAAAGAATCTTACATGGGTATCCTGTGAAGATCGGGAATTCCAACACAATGTATAATATTCATCGGAACGATTTTTATCATCAATATGAAATGCAAATAACCTTATCCGGCATGCAAGCCATCTAACATCATGTAAACATCCATACGACGTCATGATTTCTCTTACAAATTGGCGCCGTATTAAAGGTAAATTGACACACTTAAAATGAAACGTTTACGTCGTAGGGATGTTTAGTCCGAGAGCAGTTTCTGAAAAGAGGCCTAGAAAATGAAAAACGTAGCCTACCCAATCCGTAGAAGGTTTGATCTTATATTAAATTAGTTTGATGCCTTGGGCTTTTTATGAGACCTGTTGTAGTCAAAAATTGTGGTAGTACTAACAATGTATTCAAGATGGCGTCCAAGATGGCCACCAAAATATGATATACAGTCATAATAATTGTATTGTTACATAAAATCAGTACCAATAAAGGCATTATTATATATATTTTCAGTTATGTATCTTAGATAGACAATTTATCTGACACAAAATTTAGCAATGTATGGCAAAGTTCAAGGTCACAGTCAAGGGTCAAAGATCAATTTGAGCTTTTTTGGGTCACCGTGTCTTCTTAGTTTATTTTAAAACATACAGAGATCTGTCGAAGGTTTGATACTTGATCATGTTAGAGTAACATACGAGGAATGTGTCTAACCCTGTTGTAATCAGGAATTATAGTAGCACAAAACAGTTATTCAAGATGGCGTCCAAGATGGCTGTCAAAACGGGATATAGTCATAATAATTGCTTTTTTGCATAACATGTGCACATATAAAGGTATTATTATATAGATTTAGAGGTTTGTGTATCTTATATATACAATTTTTCTCACCACTTTTGTAATAAATGTTAAAGGTCAAGGTCATAGTCAATGGTCAAAAGTCAAATTTTAGCATTTTTAGTATCTTTATTTTCTCTTGGTATATTTTAAACATGCAAACAGAGAACTGTAGCAGGTTTGACAGTTGATCATTTTAGACTAACATCCCAGAAATATTTCTAGCCCTGTTGCTATGGGGTCCAAGATGGCCACCGAAATGTAATGTACAGACATTATACTTGCTTTGTTGCATAACATTTGTACCAATAAAGATATCATTTTAAAAATATATAAGTATGTGTATCTTAGATAACTCATCCAATGCAACATGCAATACTATATGGCACAGTTCACGGTCACAGTCAAGGGTCAAAGGTCAAATATGTGCGCTGGTCAAAGTTAAATAGGAATTTTAAGGCATTCTAAGGTACGACCTTAAATTCATAGCAAAGTTGTAAACAAAATCTTACATGAAATATCTCTTAAATTTCATTAAAAATCCGCTATTTATATTATATTGCTGTTTGTGTGTGTGTGTTTTTACGTTCAATTGGATGTTAGAAATAACAGTTACAAACATATCATACATATCTTCAAGTAATCTTGAATTATATCAACTTGTAAAGCTGAAAGTGAAATAAGTTTTACTTTAGAACAGAGACACCTAAATACCTATACATCAATAATAGAACATTTGTCTTCTATTACTGTTGACCAAAATGACTGTACTTCTAGTTTATACCTTATCACAGCAATATATATCACGTACAGTTCATTGAATGCAACAGTTCTTTTCAACTTTTATATATTTTACTTTTAAATATCTTAATCTGATTCCACTTCTCTTCATCAAAAACTGATCCGTTAAAATGTTTACATTTGCGTTTCACCTGTCATGCAAAGGAAAGCTTTTGTTAAGACTATATCGTGTGTCTGGCATTGGCAAAGTTTACCTTGCACTGGCAAAGGGTTAGTCGCTCTACATGCTGATTCATGACATCAGTTAATCCAACTTGTGAGCAGACTCTTTGGACATCTAAAGCGGTTTCAAATTACTGTCTTCTATGTTCCAAACTTATTCGTTTGGAGATGGAAAGTTTTGTACTGCCTGTGATAAACTTTTCCAGACTAGTAGCTGAAAATTAGCCCTTTTGATATGATAAGTAAGGCTTTTAGGTAGTATATTTTCATTCATGTGCAAAACTGTCATACCGTCTGCAATATCCCCCAACGTCCTTTGAGACATATAAAGCGCAAACAACTTTCCACAGGCCATTGCACATTCTGAAGATAATACCTCATCTTCTACTAGTGCGATCAAACAAGGATGATAAGTTTCGAACATATCTAACAGATTTAGATATTTTACCTGGCCATTTCCAGATAATGCACTATTACTATCACCGCCTGTTATTTCTTGGAAACCGGGAAGTATAGAGCATAGCGATTGTATATCCCTTCTATATATGTCCAGTTTGTATTTTTTCCTGTTCGGAACCATACATGTAGTTAATTAACAGTTAGAGAGTTATATGTGTATACATTTAGTACGCCAACATCGGTATCTCATTACTTTATAACTACTTTTAACATTGTTTTTAGAGGCAAGCCGAACATTAAATAGCATGTGTTTATCTGCCTCTTTGTGGTGAGACTAGAGATCCTCCAGTGGTTGTATCTGTGCCTGACAAATCATTTGCGTGCTATCTCTGAAATTCGACAACGTGAATGAGAACTTTACCACGATGCAATATTTCTGGCTCAACGTTGCACCATCTTTCACATAGTCGTGTTGTTAAGTTAGCCTGTTTGACATAATTACTGATTTACTTGTCTCACTGCTTCGAACAAGGGGTGCTGAGTCATTTAGATGGAGTTGGTATAGTGCTTCGAAAATTGGACAGTTATAGCAAATAAATACTGGAAAATATTTACCATTTCCTTTACATAAGACAGTTGCGATATATCTGATATAGTTTACGACAAAAATGATAGAGTTGAGTCGATTAAAGCGGGAATAGGACAAAATGTTCGCCGAATGCAGCTGGTAACGCCCCTATTCCGCAATGGCACAAGTACATTAGTAACTATGTCAATAAAGCCAACTATCTGATGCATCTGATATATAGCGACAAGGTGAGGTTGTCATTTTGCACTGTATGCATTTGTCAAGCAAAAATACAACCGAAGACGCATGATTTGGATGATCAACATGGCTCCAAGGATCATATTAGAGTAGTTATACATTCAGCTCATACCAATGTTGCTGCACTAATAGGTGAATACGCATTTAACTCTCTAAATTGTGATGAACTATGATTCCGAACAGGAAAACAGACAAACTTCAACATATACCAATACACACTGTCTCAGAAAAACCTATGATCGGCATAGGTAGTTCAGTGGTTATAGGCCTTCAGCTCTAGAGCTGCATACCTCAGCTCCGCCTGGGGAGGAATTCTTTGTATCCTTCATCTCATCTCCCTCTGCGAGTGATGTCCCAATATAACCTCATATGATAATTTGACGTAAAACCCCATTTCGTTTCATGCACGTTCAGGTGTTCACGCAATAACAGGTTGTGACAGTACTAGTGCATTATCTGGAAAAGGCAAGCAATATATGCTCTAAATATGTTAAAAAAGAACTGTAAGTCTGAAACAGTAGTACTTCATTGCACTGTAGAATGAGATATTATATTTGGAAAATGCAATGTCCATTGACAAGTTTGTTTGCGCTTTATATGTCTCAAAATATGTTATCAAAAGGGCTAATTTTAAGTCACTAGTATGGAAAGGTGCATTGCAGACAGTACAGATCGTCATCGCCAAATGTCTCTTTAACTCCGCAATTCACTTCAGCCTTTTCTTCATATTACTGAACTGGGTTGTATTTGTCATCACATTGTAAAGGTACATATAGCTTTAAGCGTCGTGCTTATATCTGTATAGATTAAACAACAGAAACGCCTTTAATATTATTCCATGTATTTCACCCCTGACTGTGTTTCCAAATTGAGACTAGGACATGAACATGTAGTATAGAATACATTTTATGATGTATACACATATTTGGCTAGCTCTATATAATACCTTGGAAGCTCCTTTACAACATACACCGAGTTTTATATGGCATTTGACATTTCAAGGTGAGCTTGCGTTTTAGCTTAGGACATGTATGTGGTATATTAATGACTGTATATCGCATTTTAGTGGTCATCTTGGACGCCATCTTGAATAACTGTTTAGCGATACCTCTGTATATGACTATATCAGGGATAGAATTATTCCTGGGATATTACTTTAACATGATAAACTGTCAAAACGTTTACAGATCTCTGTTTGGTGTTTTAAAATGAACCACGAAAACACAGACACCAACAAAGATCTAATTTGACCTTTGACCTTGACTGCGACCTTGAATTTTGCCATATTTTACCAAATCTTGCCTGAGATAAATTGTCTACCTACGATACACATACGTGTAAACGTACAATAATGTATTTAATGGTACAATTGTTATGCAACAAAACAATTATCATGATTGTATCACACTTTGGCGGCCATATTGGACGCCATCTTGAATACCATTTTAGTGCTACCACAATTTATGACTACAACAGGGCTAGAAATATTCCGGGAATGTTACTCTAACATGATCAAGTGTCAAACCTTCCACATATCTCTGTTTGCATGTTTTAAAACAAACCAAGTAGACGCGAAGACACTAAAAGAGCTCAAATTTAACATTTGACCTTCGACTGTGACCTTCAACTTTGCTATTCATTACTAAATTTTTACGTCAGATAAATTGTCTGTCTAAGATACACATACTTGTACATTTATATAAGAATATCTTTATTGGTACGAATGTTATGCAACAAAACTACGCCCGTTTATATTTGAGCTTCGGAAAAATTGCTAAAGGATTGGCATTATTCGCATAGTGAACCCTCAAATCATTCAACTTGTACGACATATTGTTACCGCGTTCTGCGTGTCCGGTAAATTGTTAACTAATTCGTGAAACCTGTATATTATTGAGCTTTGCGCAAAACGAAACCCCGAAAAGTACAGAAGAAATCATATAAAGCTAAGCCCAAAACGTTTTAAACAATTTACGAGCGTATGTCGCCGCTTTACAAATTGTAATTCGTTAAACTATTTATAAACGAGCAACTCATAAGTGAAGCGAAGCCCAAAACCTTACGAACAATTTACTTACTGACTATGTGGCGCACATCAATCGCAACATTTCAAATAAGCCTGTAGCGGTAAATGACCGAGCTTCGCGCTAACCAAAGCCCTGAACAATACACAACAAGTCATATTTACCTAAGCTTCGCGAAGCGATGCCCAAAACCTTACGAACAATTTACTTACCGATTATGTGGCGCACATCATATCGCAACATTTCAAATAAGCTTGTAGCGGTAAATGACCGAGTTGGTACGAATGCATTCACCTTAGTTGACCTTTACATGGGAAACTTCCTGTTTCAGAATTGGAAAAAAGAAACGAGCTCGTTTTAAGCTTCTTACGAAGCGAAGGCCCATACAACATCCATGAAACTAATTTATTTTACAACTAAAAAGGTTTGTATCACTGCCTTTGTGCACGATGTCACACCGTTACTTAATAATATAGTCAATGCATGGTTTTGAAATACAGCATGAGCGGTCACAATATGTAACGTCCAATCAGATGTTTGTTTACATATTCTGCTTGACACTGTCACTCTAGCAGACGGTCACCTGTCAAATCTGTCACTGAGAATTCTTTTCAGCCAGACCAGGCCCTTTTAAGAGTTTATACCTGAATTTATTTTGTTGTTAAACAATAGTATTCATTTATTTCGTATATATTCTGTAATAATTGTTAATATTACAGTTTAATTCCATATATTTCACTGACAAATGCCCTTTTAATTTGGCACCCATCTTTGCATATTTGTTTCTGACTCTCGTGGCAACAACTTTGACAAATACAAGAAGCCGCCTGATGTCAATCTCCATTATATTGAAAGAGGTGCAACTATTGCAACACTGCCACACTGAAGTCAAAAACATGCAGTTCGATTAAATCTAATTATTTTCCGGTCCAAAACAAACATGTCTTTATGAAAATTGGTGCAGGAGTTAACGATATTTTGTCGAGAAAGCATCGCACGGGTGGCATTGAATTCCAACTGTCATCAATTACAGCAGATAATGTTATACATAAACTTCTATATTTTCGTTCAGCAGTAAAGACAAAACTTCCGTCCGCACTTGTGGGCTTTGTCACAATTCCCACTGCAAATCTCCAAGCAATTTATGATGACTATGTAAAGTTTAAAAAACTTTTAAAATCCACTGTTTCATCTGAAGATATACAGTCTCAGCAAGCTGATCTAAATTAACTACTTGCAGAAATAAACATTAGAATCATTAATTCTAACTCTCAGACATTTTGTGTACTTGGCTGCTGGACTGTTTCATGGCATTTATCTGTTTGTAAGGAGCACAAGAAAAGAAGTGGTAAAGGAAGGTCATTGAAGATACATACCCGTTATATGTATAACAATCTTTATGAGTGTCTCCATGCTGTGTCTCTTTAGCAAAAAAACATTGGTTTCAGCAACTGAATAATTCATTTCGAGCTGAAATTCGATACACATCTCTTGAAATAAATTTGATATCGTCAACCTCCCACTCTATCGAATATGAAGAAATAGCCAGCAGCGAAAGTGACAGCGACTGCCTGTTTGATACTTGCAAAAAATGTACTGCTACTTCCATTGAAGATTCCAGTATTGATTCAGACACTCCGTGGAAACGTAGAAAATAAGGATCAGGTATTAACACGATAAAGTCATCATTTCTATATATGCTTACATTGCCTACCAAAACGAGAAAATTGTGTCTCCCAAACTCAGATGAGTATTCCATGTGCAACGATCCAGTCTCAGAAGAAATTGTCAGGTAGTAGCCGTTCTATCCCTACTGAAGCAGTACTTAACAATACCAATAGAGGTCGTAAACTAAAATCAGACGCCAAAATCAGCAGTGATAAGCCAGGTGCTAAGTTCCTCTCTGCCATACAAGAGGGTCCATGCAACATATGTCAGTCATGTCAGAAGTTGTACTACTCATCTAGTATTAAGCGTAATGAAATGAAGGAACAGTGGATACCTTTGTTGCAAGACTTACTGAATCTTGAGCAATCTAGTATTGTTCTGTGTGAAAGGTGCTATACCTCTTTCAAACAAAATAAACTACCCCCTTTGTGTATTTTAAATCAGCTACAAATTTTAAAAAATTCCAGAAGAGTTACAAAACTTGAATGTGGCTGAACAAAAAGTGATTTCTCTAACACATGTATATATGAAAGTAGTAATTCTTCCACATGGGCAAAAAGCTATGACTGGTCAAGTTATAAACCTTCCGTATTATGTACAGGAGCAGGTAGACCAGTTTCACAGCATGGTTTGGTACTTGTGAGAATTGATAGTCAAAAGGAAGGTACCATCCCAACAGAGTTCACCATTCCTACGTTTTCTACAAAACAAAGTTTACCTCCAGTGATCACCATTTTTTCTGATGCACAGGATTTGAGATCTTACTGCGGGCAATGTTAAAGAGAATTTTCATGACAATCCTGACTATCCAGAGCACTTCTTTGGCTTTATGAAAGGTGTAAGAGGCTCTGCTGCTTATTGGAATGCTGCAAAGTTAGATTTGTTAGCAGCATTAATCAAAGCTAAAGGTCCAGTGACCTTCTTTCTTACACTCTCTGCAAATGACATGAACTGGGATGACCTGATGTCTGTACTGCTGCAACAAACAGGACAGCCAAATTCGCCTCATGATGTCTCCAAATTAAAAAGCAACAAAAAACTGCACTCATGATAGCCAATCCAATCACAACTGCCAGACACTTTTGCAGAAGAGTTCATCATCTCATCCACTCATATATATTGTTCGATGAACGCCCAATAGGTGAAATCACAGATTATATTTGGTGGATCGAGTTCCAGATGCGTGGCTCTCCTCATTTACATTTACTGTGGTGGGTACAAGATGCTCCAAATCTTGATACAAAACAGGGAAGGGTTGATGCCCCAGCCATCTCAACTGAAATCTCTCAGGATGACTCATTTATGAGAAAAAGAGTTGAAGCACTTCACCGACATAAACACACTCATACCTGCCATATATATGAGAAACAAAACCAAATATGTAGATTTGGATTCCCACAGAAAGTGTCGCCAAATACAGTATTGAAATATACAGCTTGTAGGCAGTGCCCATGGAGCAGCCAAGTATGTTTGTCATACATATGTAAGGCTGAAAGTGAAGAGGTTGGAAATCCCTAAGAGAAGCTGTGTCTAACTTACTACCTGATGCTTCTACAAGAAAACACCTCAACACTATCGGAAATATTTTTCTAACTCATAGACAATTAAGTGCACAAGAAGCTGGATTTACGATGTGTGGCTAACCATTACGTGGGTCGTCCAAGGCATCCATTGTCCTTAATGCTAGGCCTAAAAAGGAGCGTATTAGGCTATTAAGCCGAAACTCGAATTTGGAAATCTAGAAAATGATAGCACAGATATATTTATATATATATGCAGACCTGAATTTTGTATAAATGCAGACCTGAAACAGTCGAGTTTGAATGTATGACATTATACCATTTTGCCGCATGGTACTCCTCAAGTAAGGAAAGTAAGAGTAAAAATGCAATTAAATTGCAGGATGGAACTGGTTTTGTCACAAAACGCAAGAGTGAGTTAGTTATTAGGACACCCAATTTACTGCAGAGCAAGATGGGGACACATACTATTTCTCCTTTCTCATACTATTCCTTCCATGGCGTAATGAGATTGACCTTCTTTGAGGCTTTTCTACAGCAGAAAAAGATTTTCACAGCTGTCATCCCCTTCTTCAACAGTCAGATAGCCATAAACATGCTGAAGAAATTGAAAGAGAATTAATCAAATTCAAGCTCTGGATGATAGTGTACTTCGCAATTACATAGCTCCCGTTGTTGCTCCCAACACTGAAGCCTATGATAATGACATTCCAGATGCCGAAAAGTTTATTAAAGAAGACCCTGACAACATCAAGTTCTTTGACGTCCCAGATGATATCCTTCAGAAAGATTTAAGTGACAAAGAATACAACTTTGCACTTGATACTGAAGCTTCTGGTGAGGAGGATGACAAGGAACCATATTACTTTCTCCAGGCTTACTGATCTGCAGTATAACAGTCTCATTCATGAACTTAATTTTGAGCAAATACAGGCCTTTCAAATTGTTAAACAGTACTTTAAACAACTACACATTTACAAACAAGGTGAAACAAATTACAAACAGAACATATTCGTCAGGCTGCCCATAGTTACAGGCTTCATATGGAAGGACGATGTATGTCCGACAAAACTGATGGGTACATGCCTCAGAACATTTTAGTCAGATTCTTTGACTCAAATGTAGGAAATATAAGTAATAGTGAGTCAAACACAAATGCAGCTGCAATAGAGCCTATTACTCCTGAAGTCTATGTCAAGCGTAAGGCTGTCCTGGTTCTTACACACTTTCCATTAACGCTGGCATGGGCAGCAAGTATTAATAAAAGTCAAGGTGTTACACTTGACCAAGATGTCCTTGACATTGGTAAAATGTCTTTAGTCATAGCATGACATATGTTGCTCTAAGCAGAGTTAAAAAATTAGAGGGCCTGGTTTTGCTTGCACTCGAGGAAGGTGCAATCGTGCAGTCCAGTTGTTGCGAATGAAATGGACCGACTACGTGCCAAGGGAAATAACTGCATAAATTCACACTGTGATAATGGTTGTGATTTGTGCGAAGAATGTAAGCAGAAATCACAATAGTTTGTCATGATATGTAGAAAGATAAACATTGTGAAATTGAAAATATTGTTTCTTTTATATCATAATATAAGTAACATTTCTATTTAAAAATAAATTGATATATGAAAAGTATAGGTGCTATATCTATCGTATAAACTTTATCTTTTTAGAAACCAACTACAACTTGTACAAGAGAGGGTGGACAGCGGACCAGTCCAAAGCACCAGTTCAACAGGCAGTAAGTTTATTCTGTAAATTAAAATCTAAAATAAACACTCTTTCAACAAAATATGATGTTTTCAGAATTGTCACACATTTTTTCCAGCAGCTCTGCTGCAATTTCTTGTTATAACTGTATATCACATTTTGGTGGCCATCGTGGACGCCATCTTGAATAACTGTTTAGTGCTACCACAATTTACGACTACAACAGGGCTAGAAATATTCCTTGGGTGATACTCTATCATGATCAAGTGTCAAACCTTCTATGGATGAGGTAGGCTACGTTGACATTTGTGCAAGGCAACCGCTCTCGGACTAGTTATGGGATAAAGAGAATCGTACATTCGTGGCTGTGTGCAGTTGACTTCAATAAACTCGTTAGTATGGAATATTCGCCATTGTTTTGTGTCATTTTGAACTTGAATTATGGCAAATTGTAATATGCCTTATTCCATTTCTAAATTCTAGATTAAATTGTAATTTTGAACTTGCATTATGACAAATTGCGATATGCCTTATTCCATTTCTAAATTCTAGATTTTTAATTTCCTAATTTATTAAATGTTCAATTGCTAGCTGCCAATTATACACCTTGATAATTTGTTAAATGCATTATTTAATTAATCAATTCGTAGCAATGGTTTGATTTTCACTAGATCTCTAAACAATACAAAAATACACACAACTTTTCAAGAAAGTAGATTTGTAATATACAAGTTACAAATGTACATATGAAGAATGCAAGATTGGAATAATGCAGTAAGTTGACATTCGCTTTATTACATCCGATGGCGCTACGAAAATAATAGCTTATCCCTCACCGGTGTTTAAACACGTTCCTCTCCCGATAAAAGGCTATGTTAGACTGCTTCGCTGCGCATGTCCCATTTTACTCCAACAAGGGATAGTCCTAGATCGATTTTTGAAGCGGTAAATTGATAATACGTAAAGCGCAATTCTATTGCGATCATGACCAAGCGTCTGATCTACGTTCTATAAAAAGATCTAGAATGGTGGGCTTTTCATGGACTGCTTCACTGCGCATGTCTCGTATATAAAGCGCAAACAAAATGCCAACGTTTTTTTCAATTCAAGTGGGGTGTTAGGTGTTATTTTCGGAATTGTCCCAGGTGACTAGAGTGTTTTCCTCTTTTTTTATGGGAGATGGTTTTAAGAGTATGGGGGTGAGGAAGATTGTATTAGGAGAGAGTAAAGCACCGCTTTTAGGGGAACATTAAAAAAAATCTATCTAGGGTTATTCTAATTTTCTAGAGGTGAACGCTGTTTTTTGTTTTTAATCCGGTACGGCTGGAGTCAGAGATGAGGTGATCTGGGTGTGTGTGGGATGGCGATGTATTTTTTTTAAAGGAGGGGGTAAGAAAGGGATTTCACTGGATTAAGGTGTTATTTTGTAGATTTTCTACGTAGCAGGACCTGCAGAAGTTCATTTATGTCTAATCCTCGGTCTGTATGGTGCCGGCTCAAGTAGCTAAGTACCCTAGTAAGATACGATCGCCAAGAAATGTGTCAAAGAATGGAGCGTAGCTACCAGTATGTAGAGCATACAAAAAAAACATAAACAAAAAAACAAAAATATAAAAAATAAAATTAATAAGATACATTCATTTAGTTTTCCGTAAAATTCCAAAAATATCAGGCTAATTTATCAACATTTCAGAGGCAGAAGAGACCTTTAGTTTCTAGAGGGTATTTGGGCAACACAGTTTGAAAAAACAACAACATTAAATTGCGATGTCTATCGAGTATGGGGAGATGTGTGAAGGTCCTGGACTTAACAGTTAGGCGAAACGTGTTTCTGGGCGTTATTACACAAAAAAGAGTATTGGCGCCGGGGTACTAATGATGTTGACATGATATAAAACAAGCAAAGTATTACGCAAGCGTAAAATAGCTGCCGAGAGGAAATAGCATATATCTGGGTAGGGACTGGACACGAAGTTTAACATACTAACATATCAAGTCACGGGTGTTCAAACAATATTGAAAAAAATAATGTTGACGTAAACACGACACGACCGTTTTTTTCTTCTTACCAGACACATTCTTTCCGAGTTTTACCATCAGTTGTTCCTACCAAACATTTTGAATCAAGGCGGGCGACCTCGCTTCTCTCTGTTCAAATACCGTGATTTGCCTTACATACTGATTGCAATTCAACTTTGGACCACAATGTGCTAGAAGTACACATCAGCACAGAAATACAGGTGTTCACATGTAAGGGATGCGTGTGCGTTAGCGTGTGCATACAACAGACGTCTCACTGCTACCATGTGTAATTATAAGATTGCGTTATCAGAGTGAAAAACTCAAAGAAACTGTTCATTGCTACCCTACCATTACATGTGCAATTATGTAAACCATATAGGCAGAGAATAAACCCATCGACTAGTGTATAACACGGCGGTATTTACGAGAATACCGCATTATAAATGGGTATTATTCCATAAAAAGGTATTATTCCATTAAATACAGATTTGCACTTATTCCATTCCAATACTTGCGTTTCATTCAGTTTCATTATGCTCCGTAAAAAATCCCGGACGTGAAAATCCCGGAAATATTGCCGCATTCTACACTTTAGTAGACTGCTCTACGAAAACGTCATTTGAGGCAATAAAACGGCAAGCTTTGAACATTGAAAAATATGTGTTTGTACCATTCAAGTTTTTTAGACGGGTTCCCTAGGAATTGAAGTTGTAATGCATGATTACTGTCGGCTACATGATTCACATTCTGTTAACCATAGACATATAAGAGTCAGCTACCTTTGGCAGCTGAATGAAATCTGATTAAAGGGACACTGTACAATTTAGATTAAAGGGACATTCGGAATATTTAATAACAAAACCCTCCTCACCACACCACCTTTCATTTGTGTGCTCTTTTAGAAGGTTCGTATCTTTGAAAACGTTGTAGGATAGAAGTAATAACTAGGTGGATACTAGCAAAAGCAAGTAAACTATGCACTTAAACATTAGTTCACCCACGTTGGTGGGGGTTGGGTGGTCAGCAACAGGAGTACCAAGGGAAATAGACAAATGTTCAATTGCTACCCTAAGAGCAACATTTTCCGGGGTAGTCACCAATGTTGGTACTATACCGGGTTATGTCTTAACTTAGTACCCCGGCGCCAACAGTGTTGGTCTAATTGGACTCTTCATGCAATATCCGTTCCCACCTGTTACGGGTTACGTAACAAGAAAGGAGGTGCAAAACCAACAACAACACTTTTTAAAATATAATCTACAAATGTATTTAAATTTTACAATGAAACATATTCACTTGCAGAGAATGCACATCAATTAGATCAATTATTGCTTTAAAATCGCTTTTAGAATAAAGTCCAAAACTATTGGAATGTCCCTTTAATCTAAATTTTTACAGTGTCCCTTTAATCAGATTTCATTTTAACTCATGTCAACATCATCACTATACACATCCATAGGTAACACCAGCCATTAAGGAATGAAAATGTGTTGAAGGGTGATGTTGTAGGAGTGGAAGGGTGGCGGGTGTGATGGGGTAGTGTGGGGTTGGGGGGGGGGGGGGGGGGGGAGAGAGAGAGGGTGATGTGTTGGGTGTGCACGGTTTTCGAGTTTTTTTTGCAGAAGAATGGGATATTTTCGAAATTGCCCAGGAAACTGGGGTGTTATCAAGAAATATTTTCTCTGGGAGGTGATTTTTTAGTAAGCGAAATTGATAATGATGTTGGCCGGAAGGGATTT
The DNA here is from genome assembly GCA_037043455.1 of Cyrtodaria siliqua. NCBI lineage: Eukaryota > Metazoa > Mollusca > Bivalvia > Adapedonta > Hiatellidae > Cyrtodaria > Cyrtodaria siliqua. The sequence goes on from JAWPHD010013164.1 coordinate 48,375, forward strand.
TCGAGGTGTGGTGGGTAGGGGTAAAGCAAACAAGTTCAGGGAGGTATTTCTGAGGATTGTTATATAACAAAATCCATGGGCGTATTTAGTAAATATTCTAGGGACTTGGGGTTTGACGAAACGCTTTCCAGGGTAGCGTTTGTTTATGTAAGTGTATTTTTGACGAAAAAATGTAGGGGACCTTGTGACTCGTATGCCATACTCCACTTAACTGAGATAGGCATTATTTTGAGGTTAGTTGATATTTGTTATTAGTAATGTTCCGGACAAGCATAATTTTCATGAAAGTCTTCTAAACCTTACGTTGACTTTGGACTTTGAGCTGAGAATACTATATGTGAAATTCCTCCTTACTGGGTGTGTTAATTCAATTAGAATTGGAATTCCTTACTATTTAAGTCTTCTTCATGCTTTTAACATATTAACCCTAAATGATTGCTTAGACCTTTAAGCTAGGACCACGAAACGTATGCACAACACTGTCCCTTAATGAACATTACACATGTTCGTCAAGTTTAAATACAATCCCTTTGTTGTTTAAAATGTCATGGTCCGTACAAGCCTAACCGTCATGAAATTTTACATACTGACCATATTTTTTATTGACCTTTGAGCTAGACCACAGGTCTGTTGCACCTATCAATGTTTTCCCTCATCGAGAACTTGACCGTCCCGCCAGGAATGCGGGTCGGGAAATAGATTTGGCCCGCTATTGAGTACCGGGAAATTGACAACGTATAACACCATCTTGGGGAATTAGACAAAACTGCCTGCACAAGGGGTGGGAATTATACATTAAATTTGAACACATGTCTAATTCCCCATGGTCAGCCCGCTGCCTCTCTTGTTGGTGAAAACATTGATAGAACACTGCATTCATTTAACTGAGATTAACATTTGAAGTTGACACGAAATCCATTTACATTCAAATTCAGCCATAGCAAACCAAGTCTTGGGGTTACATCTGACAGCACCTTGATCTCCTAATCTTGATTATATACGGTGAAACGTCAAATACATGTTATCATCGCGCGCTAGGAATACACATTTTGATCTTATTTTGTGAAGTAAATTGCTATTTATAGAGAATAGTTTTTGTTCCAGATGTATCAAATAAGAATAAAGTTGTGCCCTCAGGGATGATAAAACCATAAATAACGGGAAAACTGAAAAGAGAAAAGAAAATGCGTTAAATTATTTGGAATATTTTAGGTCCTATTGAAGGGAACATTCGAAATTACGCCCATGTCCGGTATAAAGCATCTTAGTTTTGAAACATGATTTCTGTTATGAACTAGAAATTTCGGTTGATTTTGCTTTTCAAAAATATACTAACTGCAAAATAATTATCGTGAATTATTCGTCTTTGTTTTCTAGCAGTTACGAACACGTTTGTTACTGTTTTGTTCAACGCCGTTAGAGGTAGAAATAGCCCACTCAACTGTAAGGTTTCGTAAGAGAGACGCTATTATTATGTTGGTAGTTAATCTCAACGCAGTTTTGTCGTTCCGAACGGTAGGAAAGCATTAAATTGTGTATTTCTAGTCCGATAAGAAATCATAAAATGGTGTACAGTATCATTATTGTGAAGAAGAAATTATTATTTTAAAACGTTACACATGCAATAATGAAGAAAATGTTATAAGTCCAACAGAAAGAGTAGCATTAACAGAACGCAAAGGTGATTTGAGGACAATTGAATGTCAAATCATACAAATGTAACTATGCAACAATGCACAAATACAACAATGCAACAAATTGAATGCAAACTTACAACAATGTAAAAAACACCCCCTCACCACCTCCCTTAAATATGCCTCATATCATTGGTCCCCTCTGCAGCAGTATATCGATGGCACGCCGTTCGCGTGATTTTAATGATGAAGTATGTAGTGTACACGGATAATAGTGTTCCCCTTTCTATTTACATTTACAGTAAAATGGAATATGTTTATTTGGCAACTGGGGTCACCATATCGGACACTATTCATGTTGCTTTTTGTACCCCTCGGCTTATGAACCCCTACTATATAGCACAGATAGATATTGACGTCACACATTAAGACAATAAATTTCACGAAAATATCGTGCATTTGAACAATAGAAGTACAATCAAATTCAAGAGATTCAAGAGATTCCCGATCTGTTTTCGGACAAAAGCATACACACGATTGAAATCTATTGTTAGTAATTTGAAGCAATTTTGATCCGTGCTATCGCTCGCCTGTTTGTCTGCCTATACGTTGCCATATGTCCACCTCTTACTATAGTCTCATTTTTTCTTATCGCAGCCTTTACATTTTATTTCTTACTACCTATTACTCCTCTCGTCCTCACACCAGTTTCCCCTTAGTCCCTCTTTACACGTAAGACCGTTTCACACTATATTAATCTTTTCACATATTGCTTTGCATTTAATTGCCTTTTTCATTGTTACCCCATAATGTATTCACACTATTGTGACCAGCAAGAGTATTTGCACGGAGAATGAATCGTGTGTCTTATATATCTAAGATGGAGATGGGATCACATGAGCTACCGTTGTTTGACCGTAAGTGATACTGCTGTTCGCTTATCATCCATTTTTTTCAAATAATTTTAATTACTCTCGAATATCTTCATTTTAATAACCATGATTACTTGTTTGATGTCCCATAGTTTACCCTGTCGGTCGTCTGGGCCAGGGTCACGTAGGAAATTATATAAAAATGCGTCGCATAAATTATATGAGACAACCAGATTACATATAGTTTCATAGTTATGTTGCTAAACATTGCATGTATATTTATCGCATTACATTGATTTAAAAAGCAACGCATTGTATAGAGCAATTGACATGTGTAAGACTAGTATATATATATATCAATGTATACATATAAAACGAACGTGACGTCGTTGTGGGTGCGTCATAACGTCGTGTGTAATGGCGCACTCTTCCTTCAGATTGACGCCATATGGCCGGTATGTTCGCAGCTCAATGGTTTTCCGGTATTGCTCGTCCCCATTCATTTCTCCAAACCCATCACCCTAAAATCACTGATACTGCGTCCATCTGTGTAAAAGTGTGCTGCCACCGGATCGTTCTACTGTGTCCGTATTCGGGATTCAGCAAATGTATCTGATACAGGGTGTCGCCCGTCTCTTCCACATATATGTATCCCTGACAACATATACAGTACACTGCATGAACTACATTGGTTGATTTGCAGGTGATCAAGTTTCTCACTTTGTATGTATTCCCGTTTACATCGGTGAACCTGTCAGACTCCATGATGTACGGGCATATGCAGTATCGCTTCGCTCCACATGGGTGGCACATGTTGGACTCCTTAAATAACTGCCTATTGTGCTTCTTGTGTACCAGTATGTCTTGCAAATTACTGTCCCTTCGAAACGCCATTATTGGTGACGGAAAGATTGCCTTTATTGTGTTGGACGTATGAAGCGTAGGTAGGTGTTTTCGCAGAATTCGACCTATATTTGGTAATGCTCTAGAGATCGTCAGGACTAGGGTGATTCTCTTGTTGTTGTTTTTTTATCGCAGTTGTACTGTATCAATATATCCCGTTGTTTTGCATCTACTTTCTTTAGTTCTGTCTCAACAATCTTCCCATTATATCTCCGTTGCAACTGTGTCTTAATGTCCGCTCTGTGCTTTTGATAGCTAGAATCTTCTGAACATATCCGTTTTATCCTAACTCCTAGACCGAATGGAATAGCTTTCTGTGTAGATTCCGGATGGGAAGACTCATGATGGAAATATAGATGTTTGTCAGTAGGTTTTGTGAATAAGTCGGTTTATAGTCTATTGCTGATCCTGGTCATCACATCTAGGAACTCTAGCTTGTCAGATGAATACCGCATCTCTAGTTGGATTCGCGGATGGATTTGGTTTCCGATTTCATGAAACGCCTTTAGTTCCTCTATACCGTGTGTCCAAAGTCCCCATACGTCATCGACAAACCGGAAGTACGACAGTGGCTGTTTCAACGATCTTTGGAACAGTTCAGTTTCCCAGGAGCCCAAGTATAATATATAGTCAGCTTATAATCAATTTGGGTGGATAACTTTTCAACCATATTTTTAAGAATAAAATATATCGTTTTTAGTTTATATTATTCAAATGTTGAAAACGGATGCTGGGTTCATACATTTCCAGCATTATCATGGTGGAAACAAGCCACAGTATCCAGATTTTAAAGACTTAAGTGATGTTTGTCTATTTCTGTTAACTTTCTTCAAATCGAAGATTGATAGTAGATGGAAGCGGAAGGCTTCTACTTAGATGTTTTAACTGGAGTAGGTGTGCCTCTTGTGATATTGGCCCTTGATAGCCATATGAGGCCTCATGTGGCTATCTCGGGCCAACATCACAACGAAGCACACCTAACCCCACTTAATGACCTGTTCAGTACATGTGTAACAAAAACAATATTATTTGGATAGTAAACTATGATTTCGCAAAGAAAACATCTTTTTATCTCGATCTACTTTTTTGTTTATATATATTGTTTTTTTATTTAGATCCATTTTTATACGTTGATTTACAAGAATAAAATAAACGTATGACGTTAATATACCTCATTCATAGAATGTGCCATTTGAAATAGGCAATTCGGTACCTTGTTCTCACTCCACTAATTCACACCCCTCAATTAAAATTACGCTAAAACGTTTGCGTAAATTGTGACGTAATCTTTGTAAGAAAGTCGTCATAATGATGACGTTGTTTTTCCCAGTGACGTTTTTAGTCCACGGCCCGCATTTTCACGCGCTTGTCTAATATGACCGCGTAGACAATGCCCGTACTACACGAAAAATAAGCCGTTTGTGTTTCTATATATAGTAACACATGTAATAATTGTTGATATTTTCTAGCCTCATTGCAACCTGTGCCTGGGCACGAACGTGACGGTCTCTCTTGATTACATGTATCGTCCTGGCATTGTGCACCTTGTGCATCCGCCGGACGAGATTCTTCGCCACTTCGGGACTTAGATTTATTTTGCGACAAATCGCTCGTTTGGCCTCTTATTACGGTGTCCTTCGTGTTCTTCTCCTGCTATAAGTCGGAACCTCTGTATTTCTAGTACTGATGTTTTTATTAATAGGGCATGGGTGGTAAAGTAGGCATTTTGGGTAGAGTATAACTGTTTCCTTGTCTCTGACTGAGGTGTGCGTCTACTCGTACGCTGAGTTGTCAACCCTCCTTTCCAAAAACAAATCTGAATATCCCGACTTGTCCTTGTAATACTTACTTTGAAGGCCACCTCGTGGGCTTCTTACCAAGTCGACAGCGATTCCTGTATATACATTATCTTTCATGTAATTGCAAAATCTTCGTTTGTCGCGATACCGCTTTAAGTCACTAAGCATCGCCATTTTATTTGGCGATCTGCACATGGCTCATTATCCCATTCACTTTCATATGAGTCGTTTCCAGTTTACACAAAAGCAGACTCAATACGAATACTTTTCCTCATCAAATATACCATTCCTTAAATATAAATTAAATATAGTACAAGGGTTATCCAACTTACTTTCTCTGTTGACCCATTTCTATATTGTCCACACTTGCCTCTACCAATGCCTAAAGGCTTATTCGGTGTAACGTTGACGCAGGACGTCGTATGATACCACTCACCAAAACTATGTGCACATTACATGTTATATTTGCTTGTTTGATATTGCATCATCAGCGGCCATATATATCCAGTTTATTATTTTTACTGACATAGTTTTGAACATCCTGCTCTAGCTGATACCAACATAATGTTCCTTTGACCTTTGTTTTTCCTTTTTTATACGCCTTGGTGTCCAGCCGACGATAAATCATTTTTGCATACGATGACCTTTTCTTGCCGACATTAGTTTATCAATATATTTGCCAAGTCATTGAATACTTTCATTGTGTCGTTATATGCTAATGTTGTTTTATATTAATCAGTTACGCTCATCTATAAGTTATACGTATATTACCTATTAATGCTTCCTTGTTTTTTAGAGAATATAAACTGGCGTACAGAGGACGCGCGAGGTTCGGTGCACCCTAGAACATGATTTAAACCTCAGCGGTGTTTATGCCAATGACCGTTTCAAGACTGTAGCACTATTGACGAATGTTTGTGTGTGATTTTACATGCATTGTTTCTTGTAAATGTTGTTTGCGAAATGCGTGTGTTTGGTTGACTCTGTTTTATGAAAGCTACATTTCCTGTAAAACTTATTTACCTACGTTTTTTCGAATATTCGAATATGATCCATCTATACAGGGAGTAAGTATACAGGGAGGAGACACGGACATTTTTGCCGTTTTATGTTGTCGCGCGTGTGTTTCACTACTGCGTGAAAATTACTACTTTTAGTTTGTTTCGCATGTGTGTGAAAAACAGCAAATTCTTATAAATTATTACACTTACAAACTCAAAAAGGTGCAAAATGTTAACATAAGTATTATTTATTCACATTGTGTCCTCTGATACAGAGCGTGTATTTGTTTGCATTTTATGAGACGGTTCCGTGTAACGAAGATGGCGCCAATCTGCGCCAAATAGAAAATAGTGAGAGTGTAGACATATTTATCTTTGTCAAGAAGGTAATTGCGTGATGTTCATTATAAACTGTAAAAACTGCCTATTTTGAGATTTTGGCTGAAATTTTAACTTTTCAAATGTAACGCGCTTACGATCGATTAACATGTATCGATAAAATAGTAAATGGCGGCGTTCTAGCGCGACAACATAAATCGATAAACTAGAGCGTTTATGAACGCGTGTCTCCTCCCTGTGTACTTACTCCCTGATATATACAATCTCTGCTACATCAAAAGTTAAAACTATTATAACTACTATTCTTTACTATTCGAAGACGATGCACAGACGTGCTTTACTCAATCCCCCAACACAATTGGTGTCACTTTTCCTTTTTAATTCAACTTGATTGTCTTTCTTTGTCGTCATTTGTGCAAATATAAACAGCTATTGTGCCTGGCCAAACCTTTGCTTCCTCAATACGCTATATAGAGGATCTGCCAGTATTGGAAAATCCTTCACAATTTAGCTATGCTAGTTGGCTAGACCCATGAACCTTTCATCATCCTGTTTATGGGTGTTGGTCACTGTTAAACAACTTCCGTGTCCTTGCTAGTTATTGACAAAATGTTGTTGCCTACTCTCCGTCCCATGAACTCAAATTCTATTTAAAAAAAACATGAAAGGAAAGTCCTAAATAGTTCAATTTATTGGTTAACATTTTAATCCATATTACCGCAGTGGTCACAATCAACTATTGATTTTCCCATAGGCCTACATTATATCCTTTAGGGCTACCCTGATTTCCCTGTATCTCCTAGCTATATATGGCAACTCCAGCCTAAAACTTACATCCATGTGCCATTTAATCAGAAACCTTTTTTCATAGCTAATCTCATGAAAAAGCTGTGGTTTCTGGTTCCGAAGAGACACCCCCGATTTGTTTTCAGTTTTTTTCTCTCCAAATACTTTAATTTTCAGCCATAATTTAAAAAAAAATAGCTACAAAAGATATGTATTAAAAGTTCAATTTTGAAGAAAACACAGTTATGCTTAAATTCTCAAGTTGTGTTATTTCAGTAATTATATTTTGATCAATCCATGACTTCACGCTGGTAAACATCTCGGATTGCCTATACTGGTTTTACTGGTTTTAATCAATCACAGTCTGTTTTATTTAATAGACACGGACCTAGTATATTGAAGGATTCTATCAGCTCTGTCACGTGATTACCACAACGTATCCATAGTACGAGAATATTGTCGAAGAAAGCTAACACTATAGTATTGTATGTTTAATTTAATTCCCTAAAAACTAAATAAAAACTATTATATAGATCATGTTTGTTTATAAATGCATTTTTGTATCTTCTTTAATCTTCCTTTGCCAATAAGCCTATTTTTCATTAGAATCAACGTTAGAGAACCACACAATTCATGCCAACGTGTCTAAGGAGTCGTCTACCAGGTAACAAAACCCCATCCAATGTTAGTGCCCGATAGTCTTTACACCATCTACATGTAACGGAAACCATCAACTTTTCTTATGCGAACACAAATTTCGATGATGATTTCTGAATTACTCTAGCATCAAATATATTTCGTAATTTGAGGCAAGCACGCGTCCTCTCCTTTGTATTGAATGAGAACCTTATCGTGTTGGTTACAGTTACCGGACTCCAAAACATTGTTTGGAAGTATCAAGGATATGTTTCAGACTGACAGTTAAGGATACCTCTATGGATTACATGACCGTTGCATTCTCGTGTGCTTTATTGACATCGGCCACGATATTGTCTTTCGGTTTCGCCAACAAAAAATAATACGTAGTTGGTATAGCCAATATTACACTAAAGGTTTAACACTCATTTATATTTACCACCGACACGTATTATGTTTTCATTTTATTTTATTTTATTGCAGCTTGGACACATTCCACAAGAATTCTTTTTGTATTTTCTACAATGGCTTCCTGTAAGTATATGAGGTTCAGTTGACCTACATTGTATATAATGTAATTGTATAGTATAACTATTAAATAAGCGAGAAATCTCAATACTCTCCTTTTGCTCTACATATACAAACTACATTTTGAAATGGTTACGTTCTGTTACATATATGTATACAGTTGTCTAGCAATAGAAACAACAATATAAGGGATTTAATAAAAACAGAAAGTGTGTTATCGTTAGCTTTACTGCTTAAATATATATTACATTCATTTTGCCGATTTATCATTTTGTCTGATATGCATCAAACTATTTAAGATAATAAAACTATTATGTGAATTAAATCCTGGCCGGCAATTACTCTTCTTCTTCTTTAAATCCTAGACAGTGTTTACGTGACCTTAGGTCGAATTAGTTCTATATGTTCCGTCATTACAAGCGTGCTATTTTTTATATCTGATTACACAAAAAACTTTTCTCAGAAAGAGAAATTTTGAACGATAATATAATGGGTGTAAATATAGCGAAACCCATGGCCTAACTTTTAAAATGTTTTCCTAGATATTGTATGTGATTTCAACGTACAGCATACTTAGTGGCTGACCCAGTTCACCACTATGCTTTCCTCTTTAATTGTTAATCCCGTTTCATTGGGATGACAATAGGCCGGGTAAGCATGTGGTTTGATGCAACCTAAAACCCTGTTTACACCTCAGCGGCCACTGAGAGTTATAAGGCTGCAGCAATATTGACAACTGTATGTGTTTGTAATTTCACACGTCTTACTTCTTTTTAACGTTGTAATTGTTGTCTGTTTAATGCGTGTTTAGAATGAATGATTTCTCTGAAAGTTATATTTCCTGTTCGAATTCGTTACCTACTTTTTTCGATATAATCCATCTTTACATCCTCTGCTACACCAAAACTTAAAACTTATAGAACTACTAATTTACAGTCGTCGATGACAATCTCCAGACTTAATTCCCCAACAGGATTGTATATAATATTGTATGTCCATTTGTATCCCCAAAAAACTAAATTAAAGTGTTTGTATCTTTTTTAATTTTCATTTTCCAATAAGACTTTGCTTCATTTATTAGAATCCACGTTAACGTGTCTAACGAGTCGTCTACCAAAGACAACAAAAGCACACCCATTTTGGTGACCGATAGTCTTTACACCATCTTAATGTAGCAGAAACCATCCAATTGTTTTATGAGAACAGATGCTGACCCACATTCCAATGATGATTTCTGAATCACTCTAGCATCCAATAGCTTTCATAAATGCGAGGCAAGCACGCTTCCTGTCCTTGGTATTGAATGAGAACTTTCTCCAGTTGGTTACAGTTTGTGGACTTCTAAAATATTGTTTGGAAGCATAAGGTATATCTTTCAGACTGAGTCAAGGACCCCTGTACGGATGTCTCGACCGTTGCATTCTCTTGTGTTTTATAGACACCGGCCACTGTAGCGTCTTTCTGTATACGCTCAATATATCCTTAACAGGGTGTGCCATTGCTAATTGACTACCGCATTTTAGCACGCGATATTTGAGATGTTTAATACACTAATCTCGGGTTTGTTTTCATATGTATGTAATGCAATTGGGATGGTCATCGCTGAACAGGTTTAAATGATTTATCTAACAACAGACAAAGGTAAAATGTAAATGTTACGTGTGCGCTGTGTATAAGTACAGTATGTGATAACGTATCTATTTCTTTAATCATTTAATATCGGTAATGGAAATTGCTTGACAGAAATCTAGAGACCAAGTCATAAAAACCCTAATGACAAATAATACGTAGCTTGTATAACATTTAAAACGAAATGAAATTATCACTAAATGTTTACCACTCTATAATTTATTGATATTTAACACCGATATCATTAGTTTATTTTTTTATTTTTTTTTGCAGCTTTGGGATCTGCCACAGAAATATCTTCAAAAACAAATGCATGTAAGTACGAGTATATGAAGTTCAGTTAACCTACCTTGTATACAATGTGATTTTATAGTCTAATGTACCTGTACTTATACTAATTGTTCTACATTGTAATTGCATAGAAATCTAGAGACCAAGTCATAAAATCCCTAGTGACAAATAATATGTAAACGAAATGAAAAATAGGGTCAGACTGTGGTTTGGTGCACCCAAGCACCTGGGTTTAACCCCCAGCTGCCCTTTTTGCAATTTACCGTTTCAAGACAGTAGCCCTATTGTCAACACTTTTACGTTTTTGATTTCGTGTCTTGCGTTTTGGTCATCTTTAAAACTGTTGTTTGTTTCTATGCGTGGTTTTGGTTGACTGTGGTCATTAAATGCTGCGTTTTCTGTCCAAATTGTATATTTACTTCGTATGTAAAGTTGTGTATTTTAAATACAGTTGGGATTCAATGTATGAACTAAACATAAGATCAAACTCATGATAATGTGTTAGGTCCCTTTAGATGTGCCCCTAGGTCCCCCTAGATATGCCCTTAGGTCCCTGTAAATGTGACCCGATGTCCCTCTAGAGTAGGTATTCATTGAATGAAGTATAAGACTATACTCAGTATCAAGGATGAGATCCGTTTAAATGTGCCCTAGGTCTCTCTAAACGTTCCCCAAAAGTTGCATGAGGTCCCTCTAAATGTGCCCCGATGTAACTCAAGAGTAGGTCATCAATGTTAATTTGGGACCAAAAAACAGGTATAAGGACCCAATCTAGACATGCCGCACCAAACCTTCCTCAAATATATGTTATATATGTATCCATATTTTTTAAAAGGTTCGTGAATCCCTAAATGTATTTGTTGGGTACAAACATGGAAAAAACAAGTGTAATGATATATTTCTATGAAATGCTAAATGAATAAAAGGATACATTTGTCTTTTGGCAAAAAAATGGAAAAAATAGTAATAGTAGCACACTAAAACTGCTAATTTCTGGAATATTTAAATAAAAAAAATCCTTAGCACATCTCTTATTTTCTTTTACTGTATGAGTTATAATGATATTATATACATGGCGTCTTACTTTCAAAAGTGTTCCCGAAGGTTCATGAATCACCATTTTTTGGGGTCAAACTTTTGAAAAATAACTAAAACTGCGGATTAAAAAGTATTTAAATACTTATTCATTATTGTATTGACCCATTTAAGTGTAATGATATATTTTATATACTACTACTACTACTACTACTACTACTACTGCTACTACTACTACTACTACTAATAATAATAATAATAAAGAACTATGCCTCTGAATGTGTAGATCCCTCTATATGTGTCCTAGGTCCCTCTAAATGTGCCCAAAGATCCCTCTAGACAGGCTTTAAATGTTTGTAGCAAGGTTAATACCAAACTTAGGATAATGTATTAGATGCTTCAAATTGTGCCCGATATCCCTCTAAATGTGCCCGTGGTACCTCTAAATGTGACCGACTTCCCTCTATATATGCCTGTGGTCCCCAAATATGTGCCCGACGTCCTACTATATGTGCCCCGATGTCCATGTAGAGTATGTCTTCAATGAATGAAGCAAGCTGGATACAAAAATCATGATAATGTACGACATTCATCTAGATGTGGTCCTAGGACTCTAGATTGTCATCTCTTTCCTTCTAAATGTGCCGAGAGGTTTCTCAAAGATAGATCTTAAATGTTTGAAGCAAGCATAAGACCAAGCTCATTATACTGTAAAGAGTCCCACAGGAAGTTCCCGATGTGCCTCAAAATGTGCCCCGAGTTTCGTCTAGAGTACTAGAGTATGCATTCAATGTATGAAGAAAGTCCAAGATAAAACACATTATGTATTAGATTCCTCTATATGTTCCTATAGGTCCTCTAAGTGTGCCCCAATGCCCTTCTAGTGACTATCTTCAATATATGAAGAAAGCGTAAGATCAAAGTCATGATAATGCATAAGGTCCCTCTACATATGCACCGAGATCCCTCTAAATGTGCCCCGAGGTTTCTGTAGAATAGGTCTTCATTTTTTGAATCTATTCATAATGTATTAGGTCCTCTAGATGTGTTATTATGTGTTATTATGTCTCACTAAATGTGTCCTATGTACATCTACATGTGTCCGACATGCTTCAGAAAGTGCCAGAGGTTACTCATGATCATGTATTAGGTCCCTCTAGAAATGGCTTAGTCCCTCTAAATGTTCACGACGTCCCCCTAAATGTAGGTATTCAATGTATGAAGCAAGTCTAAGACCATATTCATGATAATGTACTAGGTCCCTCTAGAAGTGCTATAGGTCCCTTTAAATGTTCCCAACGTCTCTCCAAATATACACGTGGTCTCTCCTGAGTAGGTTTACAATGTAAGAAGCAAGTATAAAACCAAACGCATTATAATGTATGAGGTCCCTGTAAACGTGTCACTCGGTCCCTTTTAATGCGCCCCGAGGTCCCTATAGAGCAGGCATTCAATGTATGAAATAAGCAAACTCATGATAATGATGATAATGTATTATGTACAAATAAAATGACGTCAATGTGCCAGAGGTCCTTTTAAGTGTGCCCCGACGCCCCTATAGGGGGGGGGGGCTTTAATGTATATAGCAAGCATAAGACCAAATTCAGTAATGCGAGGGGTAAATAAATGGATCAGCATTAATCTCGTGATTTATATAAAAACAATATCAGGTAAATGTATGAAATCCCTCTAAATTTTCCCAGAGGACCATCTAAATGCTCTTAGTTCCCTCTAGTAGATTAACAATGTATAAATCATGCATATTGCCTAATATAATGTATTAGTTACCTCTTAATGTGACTCTAGGTCCATCTAGTGGAGCTCTTCATTGGAATTGAATAAATGAATTCAGTATAAAGAACGTCCCCCTTAATGTGCTTTGTAAGTCCCTCTAGTGGATCTTTAAAATTGAACTCCATGTGGTAGATGATATTCTCGACAACATTGTATAACATTCAGAGGACTAAATCTAGGTCGAATGACTTTCTATGTGAGGCCATTATGTATGACGTGAAAATATGGCAGATTCTGAGAACTCAATCAATACTTTAGCTGAAGATGAATGAAATATAACTACTTTTCTCTGCAACATTTCTTGGCAATAGTATAAATACATACGTCTTGTATATGGTGTATGTCTAAGCACATAGTAAGTTACAGGACATCTTTCATGGAATCATACCGAGCAAAAATAAAAAGTACATTTTGTTCTTTCCCTTATTAATGTATATAGACAGCAAAACAGGAAATAATAAAATATATATTTAGAATAATTAGATCGACAACCACCAATAGTATAAACAAAATATTTTTTTGAAAAGTTCAATACAAAATGGAGTTATCCCCCTTTTTCTTAAACCATGCATTTTTGGTAAAAACACATACAATCTACAAACATTACCTCAGTTTGTCCGAGACAATATTCGTTATACGTTGCTTTCGAAAAAGAAATCCAAGAAAAACAACACCGATCGCGTAGCTAGCAGCTTTTGATTTTCAAAAATCATCCAATTACTTGCCTTTAATGTTTCCATAGCATCCATAAACGAGTATTGCTTCACAAAATTTGAAACTGTTTAATGGAATATTTAGTACTCAGTGAAGTGTGCTTAAAAACATCAAATACAGATATAAAAATCGAACTGGTAAAAGTAGCATTCAAGAACGACAGTCAAGCACAAACACAAATAAAGGACAACATTAAATATGAATAAAACATTGTTTAATTAAAGCTCTGTTCAAGCTGTTATACGCCCTCAACATCTGGCCTATGAGAATATTAGCAAAAAAGGGGTGCTTTGTGAGTATATATACATTACGGTACAACTGATGGATAACAAATATTTTTTTCTAAAAGTTCTATGAACCGTTTTTTTGTGATAATATAGGTATAGACCAAGGTGGTGAGATGTTCGTAATTTCCACAACAAATTAATACACATAGCCTACAAATACAGACCAAAGTGATTAATTGCGTATAATCATACATGGACACATATTGTCAAATGTTCAGTGTTTCAGCGTTTACGTGATAAATATAATGTACATGGACAAAAAATATTAAAGTATCTATCCTGCCAACAACCGCCAAATGTTATAACATGTGTACACCGTTTCTCAACCTACCGACGACGATGTATATATATATATTGTCTTTATTTGGTGGGTTAGTTTTCTTTAAATGTTGTGTTTCAGCAGATACATGATCAGCGTTTTAGCAATTACCTGACATAATCTACATATAATGTTCAGTGTTTAAGCAGTTACATTATAAACATAATCTATATAGACACATATTATCAAATGTTCAGTGTTTCGTCAGTTACATGATAAACATAATCTACAAAGACACATATTATCACATGTTCAGTGTTTCATCAGTACATGATAAACATAATCTACATAGACACATATTATCAAATGTTCAGTGTTACATCAGTTACATGATAAAAATAATCTACATAGACACATATTATCACATGTTCAGTGTTTCATCAGTTCCATGATAAAGCATAATCTACATAGACACATATTATCAATTGTTCAGCGTGTCATCACTTACATGCAAAAACATAATATACATAGAAAGTATTATCAAATGGTCAGTGTTTCTTCATTTATATGATAAAACATTAGCTACATAGACACATAATATCAAATGTTCCTTGTTTCATCAGTTACGTGTACATGATAAACATAATCTACATAGACAGATATTATCAAATGTTCAGAATTTCAACAGTTACATGATAAACATAATATACATAGACACATATTCGGACGATATTGAAAATATCGATCGACATTTTTATCGGAACAGTAAAGTACAAACAGACAAGTTATGTTTTTTTTACCAATTTAATACTTTGTATTTTGAGTTAACAGACTAAAATGTAAAACACTGTAAACGTTTTATAATTCACTGTCCTTTCTCATGTTTATTCTGTCTATGTATAATTTCACTCGTGTAGATTCTTACTCTGTTTTATTAATACTACGTATGCCTTTATTTGGCAAACCATTAACGGCACTTCATATGTAGCACAAATATAGATAGCAACATATTATGTACACCTTGCTGCATAACTCCAGATTACTAATATATAATATGCAAAGTATCTCCAAATCTATATGAATATGATATATCATAATAGTGTACAGCCCATTAACTGACTGAATCAATCTACATCACATACATATCATGTAGATTATATCACCACGCGTCTGTGCATAGGCTATATGACATCACTGTACATAACATCAACTAACTGCTTCGATCTATATCACAAATATATCATATTGCCTGTTTCACCATGTATATGTATTGGTTATATTACTTGACTTCCATCTGCACACTACATCACATACCATCACCAAACCTTCCAACTATATCAACGGCACAAAAAAGAAGGAAACGTTCCCCTAGAACATAATAAAGCCTTTCTTAATATTCTCAAATTGTGCAATTTTATATTTGACAAATTCAGTGTCAACATATAGATAAAATAGCACAATTCCAACATTTCACAAATTACTGATAATTCAAATTTACTCACCAAACACCTTAAGTTCGAATACATCCTATCTTCATATTAATTTCATTTCATGATGTACTTAATAACACAAGATATCATCACCAATTCCCATCACACACTGACACCCAAATATAATACCCAATCATCTGTTCAATTGCACAATAGAAAAACACTCACTCTTGTTTACAACATATATGGCACATTCCTCTTCAAGGTACACTGTCTAATATTACTTAAATTGAATTTGTTACACATAAAATGTTTAGTGATTCATCAGTTACATGATAAAGCATAATCTACACATGTTTCGTATTAAATCATTTACATGATAAACATTATCTACATGGACATATCATATTATCAGCGTTTGGTCAGTTACATGATGAAAATAATCTACATAGACACATATTATCAAAAGTTCAGAATTGCAGGATAGTCGATACCCGGTATACTCATTCATATTTATTACAAGGTGAGTAATTACCAGAATGTATACCCTGCTTTGCACCGTTAGCGGTCAAACATACCTTGTTGGAATGAATAGAATTTGATCCTATGCGGTACTTCACAGTTAATACTATGAAAGAGTTATTTGATACTAAAGATTTTAGTATTGTTTAAGATTTCCTGAAAGAATCAGACTTTTTAAATCATTATAATATGTTCTTATATATATTTACTTGTTTACACAACCGTTGATAGGCATTTGTTGATTTGCATATATACATAGTTTATTTAACTACCATATCATCCCTTATTTGTAAATAGTTTTGTCTTTTTAAATTTATGTTAATTTTAATTACTACTTCATTTCTTCATCTTTCATTAGTTTGAGCGCACAATATGACCTATTTATGTGTCGACGTTCCCTAAAATACCATTCATTCATTCGTTTATTCATTCAAAAAGTGTTTGTATTTAACTAATCATTTACAAAGATACCAGTAAACAACTGACTTATTTTCAGGACATTGTAATGTATGTATAGAAATGTATATGAATCCCAAACATAGATGGCATGGGTTATTTCATTTCTTCATTTTCACTTATGACTTATTTTCAGGACATTTTAATGTATGTATAGCAATGTATATGAATCCCAAACATAGATGGCATGGTTTATTTCATTTTTTCATTTTCACGACCGTTACGTTTTACATTGCTACAATGTCTACAGCGTGTAGGGGCCCTGTTGTATTTCGAATTTCATTTTCTAATGTGTACTACCCGGAATTAGATTCTCAGATAATGGGCTCAGACACGTGGTAATCCATTATCTGCGATGTAATTGCAGAATCTCCGTTTGTCTCGCTACTATGGTCGCTGATTTCTGCAATTTGTCGTCTTTTCGTTATTTTCCCGCGAAATGACGACATAACAAAAGACGACAGGACGAAAGACGCCAAATGCAGCGCGAAAAGACGACGGAGTGAAAGACGACAGAACGAAAAGACGACATTTCAAGGGCGAAAAGACGACAAAACGCCATTTGAAAAGACAAAAAGACGACACTTCAGACGAGACAAGACGCCATTTGATATTGTCGTCTTTTCGTTATTTCGTGTGGCCTTCTGTCGTCTTTTCGCGATGCATTTGTCGTGTTTTCGTTGTGTCGTTCTGTAGTCTTGTCGTCTTGTCGTTCTGTCGTCTTTTCGCGATGCATTTGGCGTCTTTTCGTTCTGTCGTTCTGTCGTTCTGTCGTCTTTTCCTTTTGCCGTCTTTTCGTTCTTTCGTCCTGTCGTTCTGTCTTCTTGTCGTTCTGTCGTCTTTTCGCGATCCGGTTGACATGCGCATTTAATAACACAGGGATTACACTTTACACTTGTTTACCATGCAAATGGCCGCGTTACCGAAGTGCGCATGTCAACCGGAAGGCGAAAAGATGACAGAATGACAAGACGACAAGAGACGATTAGACGACAGAACAAAAAGACGACAAAACGACAGAACGAAAAGACGCCAAATGCATGTATATCTGTAGTATTGTATGTCCAATTTAATCCCCTAAGAACTAAATTAAAGTGACTATATAGATCACCTTTGCTTACGAATGCAGTTTGTTTTGTATCTTTTTAATCTTCATTTTCCAATAGGCCTATGCTTCATTAGAATCAACGCTAGAGAACCACACGTCCTGCCAACGTGCCTAACGAGTCGTCTACCAAAGGCAACAAAAACTCACACCCTTTTTAGTGACCGATAGTCTTTACACCATCTACATGTAGCAGAAACCATCCATTTTTTTATGAGAACTGATGCTGACACACCTTCCGATGATTTTTTTGAATCACTCTAGCATCCAATAGCTTTCATAAATGCGAGGCATCAGGCTTCCTATCCTTGGATTTGAATGAGAACTTTCTCCAATTAGTTACAGTTTGTGGACTTCTAAAATATTGTTTGAAAGCATCAGGTATACCTTTCAGACTGACAGTTAAGGACCCCTGTACGAGAGAATTGACCGTTGTATTCTCCTGTGTTTTATAGACTATAGTTTATTTCATTTTACGCCCAATATATCCTTAACAGGATATGCCGGTGGTAATTGACTACCCCATTGTAACACGCGATATTTTAGATATTTAATACACTAATCTCGGGTTTGTTTTTATATATATGTAATGACCTTGGAATAAATGATTTATCTTACAACAGACAAAGGTAAAATGTAAATGTTACGTGTGCGCTCTGTATAAGTAAAGTATGTGATAACGTATCTATTTCTTTAATCATTTAATATCGGTAATGGAAATTGCTTGACAGAAATCTAGAGACCAAGTCATGCAATCCCTAGTGACACATAATACGTAGTTTGTATAACATTTAAAACGAAATGAAAATATCACTAAAGGTTTACCACTCTATAATTTATTGATATTTAACACCGATACCAACTAGTTTATTTTTTTATTTTATAGCAGTTTTGGGATCTACAGGAATATCTTCAACAACAAATGCATGTAAGTATATGAAGTTCAGTTAACCTACCTTGTATACAATGTGACTTTATAGTCTAATGTACCTGTACTTATACTAATTATTCTATATTGTAATTGCATAGCACACATATTAATAAGTAAGAGAGACATCTCAAATATCCTCCTTTCCACCTGAATATGTATGCTCAGTAATTCAATCAACATTTTGAAAGGTCACGTTCTGTTACATGTACATACATTTACACATTATCTAGCAATAGAAACAAGAAGATAAATGATTTAATAAACACAAAGTGTGTGTTCATCTTCAATCTAAACTTCTTAAATTTATATTTCATTAAATGTGCCTATTTATCATTCAAGTGGAATATTCTTGTCTGATATGTAACAATTTAAAAAAAGTGTTGTAAACTAAAACATAGTAATAATAAAAATAATAATAATAATAAATTCTTTATTTCCTGAAGGTACAACTCATTAAGATTATACAAACAATTGCACAACACTTATCTTCCATGAGGCTTTCTGATAACAACAGCAACTTATAAACAATAGCAAGTGAATACATGCACGTAACATTAATACTATGTTTCAAGCTGGCATTCAAAACAAGTATTCACTATTAACATTATTAACACAACTTAATTTGAGCAGAACACCTGTTATCTTGAAATAGAAACAGTTTATAATTGTATTTGAAAGCATAAAAAGAAACAGAAGTCCGGATATTTTCTGGGATTGAATTCCAAGTCCGAATGGCAACATAGGTAAAAGATTGTTTTAAATATTCGGATTTAGGTCTAGGATGTTTAATGTCATGTTTAATGCATGTTCTTAAATTATACCTGTTATTTTCAGAAAATGTTATTAATTTACTTATGTATATTGGTGTAAGATTATAAATTGCTTTATAAACTAAAACACCTACTTCAAATTTACATCTTGTTTCAAATGACATCCAGTTTAACTCACTGAAAAGATTTGCAGAAGGTGTATGTAAAGGTTTTATCAAAATCCAGCGTGCAATGCTTTTTTGTAAAGTAATAACCTTTGTAAAATTTAATTTAGTACAATTACTCCAGAGGATAGATCCATAATCAAATATTGGAACTAAATATGCATTATAGAATAGCTTTTTCATATCAAGTGTCACATATTTAGATATTCGTCTTAAAAGAGTGAATTTACTCGATATATGAATACAGACTTTGCTTATCTGAACGTCCCACTTTAGATGTTGATCTATTGTAATTTCGAGAAGTTTTTGAGAAGACACTGATTGTATCAGGCAATTATCTATCGAAAGCGTGAGTTTTCGAGAATGTTTTATTTTATATTTTGAACCTAATAGCATACATGTTGTTTTTGTAGGATTTATAACCATGTTATTTATATTGCACCATTTATTTATGTTATTTAAGTCGGTTTGTAATTTATTCTCAGTGGATGACACATCCAGCCCTGATGTGTGTAGCGTGGAGTCATCAGCATGCATGTCAACTGAAGATTCTTCGGAAGCTAAAGGTAGATCATTTGCATGCATCAAGAACAAAAGTGGTCCTAGTGTGGATCCCTGAGGGACACCTGATTTGATGATTCTCTCCTCAGATTGATACTGTCCAACTCCGACTACTTATGTCCTGTTAGACAGCTATGAATGAAACGAACGTATTGTTAAAGTCGAAAAATGATACAAATGCAGTTTGTATAATAGTATCTCATGATCAACCATATCAAAAGTCTTTCTCATGTCAAGGAAAACACTGCCAACAAAGTTTCCAGAATCAATTTGTTTCAACCAGCTATCAACAAGGTTAATAAGTGCTGTTTGGCAAGAATGATTTTTACGAAATCCAGATTGAGCCGAGTACAAAATATTAAATTGTTGAAAGAAAGAGTGCAGTTGCGCAGCAACATGCTTCTCAAAGATTTTGGAAATTGTTGGTTATAATGAGATAGGTCTATAATTGTTCGGGTCATCTTTTGGTCCATTTTTGTGTATTGGTAACACGCATGCCTTTTTTAGCTGATCAGGAAACATGCCTTTTCTATGCATTTATTACTGATTGAAGTGATAGCATTAATGATACAATCCGATGCTGCTTTTATAATACGAGGTCCAACACCATCTATACCTTTTGCTTTAATTATATCTAATTTATCAATTATTAGCCTTACTTCGAAAATCGAGATGTAATTTATTTTAAATATTGCCTGCTTTAATTAATTATCAATACTTTTTTATAATTCAGCGTAGTTATTTCCATATAGTGGATTTTTGTTTATTGTATTAGCAATATTAACAAAGTGGTCATTTAGAGCGTCAGCTATATTATTCTGTTACATTATTAATATTTCAAATATATATAGCCGGCAATAACTCTTCTTATTGTTAAAAAAATAGTCAGTGTTTACTTAGGTCGAATTAGTTATGTTCTTTTAGTGATTACAAACGTGATATTTTTATTTACATTTCTGATTTACATAAAACTTTCTCAGAAAGAGACGCTATGTACGACAATATTATAGGCGTTAATATAGCGAAATACGTGGCCTAACGGTTATACCCATGCTTTAAATTGTTGCTGTTTTGATATATATCTTATATGATCTCAACGTACAGCATGTTTAGTTGTTGAGCCATTTACAGTTCGCCACTATGATTTCCTCTTTGTTTGTGCAATGACCGGACATACTGTGGATCATATGATGACGTCTACCTAAATTCTAAGGACGGAAACGTCTTAATATGCTTGTCTTACATCTTGTCTTGTCGTACCCTTAATGGCTATTTTTTTTGTTGTTCTGGCTTTATATTCATATATAAATGATCTTTTATGTTTTACATTCATAGTGTCTATTAATTGTTTGTTGGAGAATATGACCTAGCAGGGATATATTTATTTACACTCTCCCGTTTCAGTGGGATTGCAATAGGGTAAGACTGAGGTTTCATGCACCCAAGAACCTGGGTTTACCCCCCCCCCCCCCCCCCCCCCCCCCCCCCAGCGGTCTTTTTTGCCATTTTCCGTTTGCCAGTAGCCCTATTGTCAACCCTTTTATGTTTTTGATTTCGTGTCTTGCGTTTTGGTCATCTTTAAAACTGTTGTTTGTTTCTAACAATGTGTATTTTTAAATGCAGACTTCAATGTATGAAACAAACATAAGATCAAACTC
>JAWPHD010013165.1:0-70468 GCA_037043455.1 Cyrtodaria siliqua
GGCCTATTATTATGAAATGCGGGTTGTGAAAACCAAATTGCCATTTATTTGCTATTTGCCAATTGCCATTCGTAGTATGGAATGCGGGTTGGGACATGATAATTGCCATTTGCTCTGTTATAGCCTGCAAAATGTATTTATGATTTAATTGAATTTAATTCGATTTTATAGTAGCACCAACAGAAAAGGTCATATGGCGACTTTCCAGCTTCCATTGGTGGAGGAAGGCCCCAGGGGCTCCTCCGGGCAATTTTCGTGCACGGGCAAGACCTGGGAAGACCCACCGACGTTCTGCAAGCCAGCTGGATATCTTCCTCACATAATGAGTCCTAGGCCCCTGAGGGATCGAACCCACAGCGCTGAGGGGCAAGTGATTTGAAGTCAGAGACTCTAACCACTCGGCCACGGACGACCCATTTATGATTTAAAACAAATAGAGAATATGCCTCATGCTTTGTATAGACATTAAAGGGACACACGGCAATCTTTTATCAATTATCAAACATTGAAATCAGTGTCTCGATTTATTTATACAATATAATTTTGACTTTAAACCTGTTTGCATATAATTAAATAAAAAAAAATTGAGTTTAGTTGTTTTCGTCTTATTCTACCCGGGTTTATATATATTATTGGTGCAATATAATCAACAGTTAATGATATGCTAAAATAAATTGCTTTAAACTATTATAATAATTAATATTAACGGGACGCCGTGAGTTTTTCAAACATCAAAATTTCCGTGTGTCCCTTTAAGAGTATTTAGAATTGTATGTGGTATGCTAGTTTTAAACTGAGGGTGTTTGCAGGGAGACTATGAATCTCCTCTTTAGTATCTAAAACTCTGTAAATTAATTAAATTTTAGCCTCACGGACTCAGCTTATATAACGCTCTGTACATTATTAACTTATACTCCACACATGACCATGTAACAGATAGAACTTTTTTTCTAGGTATATTGACTATGTTTGTGTGTATGATTCAATGCATATCAATGGACATGAAATGTACTTATTTTACTTATAAACAAATGTATATGCTATATCTCACATCATGATGTAGATTATTAAGTGATAATGACAGGTTTTAAACAACACAATATACTAAACATATTAAAGCAGTAGAAGAATGAATTGTTTTGTAACATTTAGTGTTTGTCATACCCCTTTATTACACAAACATTAATTTGTCTTAAATCTTGTCGTACCCTTAACTGTTTGTTCTTTTGTTGCTCTGCCTGCTACAGTCATTGAGTACTCGGTTTGTGGCTTTCTAGGCTTTTTGTATTTTTTATATTATTTATAGATGCTCATTGATGTGTTATACTTATATTGCCTATTAATGCCGCCATTTTTTTTCGTTAGAGAATATAACCTGGCGGGGATATCTTTATTAACACTGTCCCGTTTTAATTGCATGGCAATAGGGTAAGAGTGAGGTTTGGTGCACCATATAACCTTGTTTAAACCCCGCAGCGACCTGTTTTGCCACTGACCCTTCCAAAGGCGGCGGTGGCCCCTTTGTCAACCCTTTTGTGTTTGTGGTGCCATAGCTAGCCCTTTATTCATCTTTGTAGTTGTAGTTTGTTTTTGTTTCTGCTTCTGGTTGACTGTGGTCCTTGAATGCTACATTTCCGGGTCGTTATTACACATTTTTATTCGTTCAAGTTAAAAATGATTTTCAGTTTAAGTTGTTTACAAGTGCCTATCCTATATACAATACACTATATATGAGAAACGCATTTAAAAATACGATATGCACTGTGTGCTATTTTTTATTATTAACACTTTTGCACGATTTTAACACTGACCCCTATGTCATTTATGATATCATTTCTCTATCAATTTATTCTCAAGTTTAATAATGTTTTCGGCTTTTAAAGTAACATCAACATACCTGGTGTATACATTCTAATATTAACATCCCTATTCCATTGTTTAACCTCAATTTTCGACTCTGGTCCATTTTATTTTTACCGAGTATATAATATTTACTCAATTACAATCAGTTCCACTCAGTTTAGTGAACATCTTGTGAATAACGGAGGCCGTCTTGGATGACGGATACATCAACCGTGTGTACACTTGCAAGGCATAGACGCAACGTCGCCCATGTAACATTTTGATACACAAGAATATACTTCTTCTGAATAAGGATATTTATTCATCTCCAATTATGGGCCATTTCTGGCATTATAATCACATAATAATATAACATCATGTTAACAAAGCATATAAAGAAACACATGCGTGATTTTGATGAAATGAAACACAAATAACTTAATATTTATAATTATATAAAGATTTAATTCTAATTCTTTTTTTAACTATTCACTACCCTCGTTGGGTTCCACTTTTAATTTAAGGGAGATAACTCAATAATTAAACAAAGTATTTAAATGACGATTTGTTTCCCTTACACTGAAGTTCGGAAAGTTGTACAGAATTTTTATTAATTATGCGCATAGATCTACATACCCTGTAGGGTACCTGTATATCCATGTTATGCGTAACAACTTAACTATTGATAAATATAAATTTAATCTTGTTGAGAATGCAATCACATCATAGGATTTATACAGACTTAGATGTTTTACAACACTTCCATTTATATTGACTAGCACACTCTAATTATAATATTAGATATATTGCCAAAGTACTTGTAAAGGATTAGTGATAGGTCAGTTCTGCCAAAGACGTAATAAATCACTGATTCTGCGAATAAGATTAAACAGAAACTAGAGGTTGTTTTAGTAAAAACAGATGTCTCCCCCACTGGGGAAAAGGCCATCAATCCGCAAAAAATCATTCACGTGGAACACAAAGATAATATGCGCAACTAGGCCTAGTACTGAACATTCTTGCCAAGTTTCGTTGAAATCCGTCTAGGTGTTCAGGGTTCATAAAAACTAGTCCGGACATCGTTTATGTATTACAACCCCTAAAAGGCCATAACTCTGCCAAAATCATTCAACCAGAACACAGCGACAATATGCGCAACTAGGCTTGGTACAGTTTCGTTGAAATCCGGCCAGCGGTTAAGGAGAACTAGTAGGGGAAATGTTTGTGTATTAAAACCTTTAAAGTGCCATAACTCTGCCAAAAATCATTCAACCTGAACACAGCAATAACACTTGGTACTGATCATCATTGTCAAGTTTCGTTGAAATCTGGACAGCGGTTCAGGAGAACTAGTCCTGACAAGGTTTGTGTACTAAAACCTTTAAAGTGCCATAACCCTGAAAAAACAACAACAACATTCAACCGGAACATAGCGACGATATGCACCACTAGGCTTGGTACTGATAATCTCTGCAAAGTTTCGTCGAAATCCAACAAGAGGTTAATGAGAAAACTAGTCCGGACATAGCATGTGCAATAAAACATTTAAAGGGACATAACTCTGCCCAAAATCACTCAACTGGAACACGGCGAGGATATGCGCAACTAGGCATGGTACTGATCAACCCTGCAAAGTTTCGTTGAAATCCGGCCAGGGGTTGAGGAGAACTAGTACGGACAAAGTTTGTGACATACAGACAACAGAGAGCACAAAACAATATGTCTCCCAACAAGACATAAATAGTAGCTTACTCGAGTATTCGGCTAAAGACAGCTAAGAAATAAACAAACACGTCTGATACTTTAAACGTTTTAATCATTTGAACAAATTAACACAAAATAGAGTCACGGATAGTATAGTGAAAACAGAGTTACAAGCAAACGGAAACAGGAAGATCAAATCGACAACGATATACAGACTGAACAAGCTGCCAGCAAATCCCTAAAATCACATTATAATGTTACGTACAAATAAGCAGTTCACGTTTTTCCTATGCGACAATGACACATAAAAAAGCTTCTGAAGCTTGTTTTGTCTTTTTGCTTTATTAGAAAAACTTTTGAATTAACTGTAATCTCATTTGCAGATAATATAGCGGAATGAGTGATCGTAAAAATATGCCCACATTCGGCGCATGGAATTTGCCTTTAGTTCCAGAGGCTTAGGGCACGTCATTGCATATCTGTTAAACTTTGAGTCAACGTCATTTTGTCCAGGAACGTACAATCCTGACCATGAACCATTAAACCACCGTATTTTGTAGGCAATGATTGTTCCTCCAAGAATAATTTCGTCAGCACGGCGGTTCATATTAGCTGGCCAACGACAGTTACGTGTCGCCCTTGACACCACCTCAGTGCACGTGGCAAAATCTGCACGGTTCTTGATGCATTCTGGACGATTGCATGGTTCAAAGCCTGTCACAGTTACGATCGTACTGGTAAGTGCCAATAGGAGGATGATGGCTTTTCGCATCGTGAGCTGTAAAAATGATTAACGTGATTAACGTAACACATGTCAAGTACATAGATGTAGTAATTAACGTAACACATTTCAAGTATTAGTAATTAACGTAACAATTTCAAGTACATAGATTTAGCAATTGGCAAACGGAATGAATACTAACAAATCATTATAATGTGTAAAGCGAGCGATTACTTCGCTTATAACAAAGCAATACAATCAAACACTACATTAAACAATAGTTTAAAGGGACACACGGCAATCATGAAGTGTTTGACATGGATGTCTCGATTTATATATCCAGTATCATTTTTACTTTTACATTTAAATAAATCAAATTTATAATATTCACCCGCAGTAGTGATTTATAGTATTTCGTCTTATTATACAATAGGTTTTAATATATTATTGATGCAATAATATCAAAACTTAATAATATGCAAAAACAAATGGCTTAATACTACTCTTATAATTAATATTAATGACTGAGTAAATGCAATTATGCCGAAAAACAAGCGGGACGCCGTAAGTTTTTAAAAAATAAAGATTGCCGTGTGTCCCTTTAATTAAATTTAACACAAACAAGTTACACTAACTATAACATTTACGTTTCAGTAATCAAAGTCTTGCGCATGAACACATGCACCATTTTGTTTTATAAGCATACAGTCGCGCTAATGATGTAAGCGGTTTTTCGGAGTGCAGTATATTATGGTCGCTGATTTCTGCCATTTGTCGTCTTTTCGTTATTTCGCCCCCCCGAAAAAACGACAGAACGTAAAAGGCGACAGGACGAAAAGACAACAAATGCAGCTCGAAAAGACGACAGAACGAAAAGACGACATTTCAAGGGCGACAAGACGACAGAACGCCACGCTAAAAAGGCGGAAAGACGACAATTCAGCCGCGAAAAGTCATAAAGTCATCAGTTCACCTGTTTGCTGACGACTGCGTCCTATACAGAAACATATGGAACATATGCAATGGTCAGGATTGCTATGACCTGCAACAGGACCTCGATGATGAAGTTTAATGTTTCCAAATGTCAAACAATGCGAATGTAGAAGATGGCGCAACACAAGTCACGTGGGGGAGATGCTCAGTGATCTTAAATGGCCCACCCTTGAATCCCGTCGCAATCAAGCGAGCCTCTTATTCTTCTACAAAATACACAACGACCTATTCATAAAAGATAAAGAAAAATATCTCCCTAAACCCACTACCAGAGAAATGAGAGCGAATCACCAGACCAAGTGCATACACAGATGTATTTAGTGAGAACAATTCCACTGTGGAATAATCTCAGGCCCACAACTGTCTCTGCTGAGACAGTAGAGAGGGTTCAAATCCCAAATTTAAGCATTAAGGCTGAGGTTAACAGTTAAACCTCTGACCTACTTCCTGTAAATAGTTTTAATCGGTGGCCCAGTCAGAGGACACATCTTACTTCACCCCACCACCCCCCCCCCCACCCGCCCCCCCCTCCCCCCACTTCTTTTTGCCCCCTTTTTGATATTTGGATATATGTAAATATCTTTAACATGCCACCACCCTTCCTGTCATTATGGTCCTATAGGACAGTGTGCAGTACCAATAGAAAGAAAGAAAGAAAGAAAAAGAAGGTAAGAAAGAAAAGACGCCAATTGATATTGTCGTTATTTCGTGTGACCTTCTGTCGTCTTTTCGCTTTTAATTTGTCGTATTTTCTTTCTGTCGTTTTTTCGTCTTTTCGTTCTGTCGTCTTTTCCCGCTGTATTTGTCGTCTTTTCGTTTTGTCGTCTTTTCGTCTGTTGTTGTTTCGTTTTCGCCTTCCGGTTGACATGCGCATTTCGGCCATTTCACGGTGACTACTAAAGTCGGGACGCTTTTGAGTTGTTTGGGGAAATGGGTAAAAAAGACAGGATGTGTGCATACCTTTTGTCCAATCAATAATAAACGGAGGGTTACTATTTCTTTTAAATGTTTTTATAAACGCAGAATGGTTCATTTAATATGAATATTAAAACATAATAATATAAAAATAATAGTTTGACGTTGTAATTTAGTAACTTCCCGGGACTGATAATGATGATCATGCCTGGACCAGTCGTACTAATTATTATGTTTGGAGTAATTAAACCAGGGAGTAAGTATAAAAACAATAAATACGGAATTAAACAAAACCGTATTTACAAAAATAATTAACACAAAATATGAAAACAGAAACATATATTTTACAAAAAAAAAAATAACAAAAATAATGTCGGTCATCTGCTTGGAACCTGCACTAAAATGTCTATGTTTGACGAGAGTCCACTAGTTATACCACTACACCGCATGTTCGTTGATGGATTTTGTGTTGCAATCTTGTTATTTAAATATGTAAACAACCCAATGCAATGACACTTTTTCCATAAATTACCTGCTCACTTTCGAATTTACCGTTTACGTTAAATTATCGAGTTCTGACTGTACATATATGATACTTATAATTCATTATCGAGTTCTGACTGTACATATATGATACTTATAATTCATTATCGAGTTCTGACTGTACATATATGATACTTATAATTCATTATCGAGTTCTGACTATATATGATACTTATAATTCATTATCGAGTTCTGACTACATATATGATACTTATAATTCATTATCGAGTTCTGACTAAATATATGATACTTATAATTCATTACCGAGTTCTGACTACATATATGATACTTATAATTCATTATCGAGTTATGACTGTACATATATGATACTTATAATTCATTATCGAGTTATGACTGTACATATATGATACTTATAATTCATTATCGAGTTTTGACTACATATATGATACTTATAATTCATCATCGAGTTCTGACTGTACATATATGATACTTATAATTCATTATCGAGTTATGACTGTACATAATTCATTATCGAGTTATGACTGTACATATATGATTATGGAAGCTTTAATGTACCCCTCAGATGATGTGATGTTTATGACCATAAATATAACGACATGTCACGTTACATAATCCTATGTTGACGACTTAATAAAAAGTGGCATAAGTTGAATATATTGTTTGCACAACAGTCACACAGCGACTTCATGATATAACATGTCGCATGACGACTTAAATTATGTTGAGATCACGTTAAGTTGACTGAAAGATTGCGTCACACATTATCTGTGCCGACATATTCACTTCTGTAGCAACAAAAGATGCAAGCACAGCCATAGTTGGATTCACGCTCCATCTACAAGCATGTGGAATATTAAACAAGAGGACCAACATGGCACTGATTAGCTCACCTGATTATCTTGGCAAAGATGAAAACTGTTTTAAAAAAGCTTATAATTCATAACAGAATGAGATCACGCAGACGATGGTGCAATATCACAAATTCCTGCACCCGCGTTAAAGTGTATATGGTGGGGATCTCAATGGTTTCCGCGTTATGACACAGGTACTATGTCCCAAGGGGTGTGTACTATGTCCGAAGGGGTTGGGATGGACCCGGGGCCAATGCTAGTGGGATGGTTGTATCCGTCTGTTTACGCCCAGTGAGTGTATATGTTATGCGCAAAATGAGAATATGGTCAATTCCAAAATGTAAGACTTTTTAAAACGCGCGGCATTATCGGAATTATCAAAATGCGCGGTCGTCCGTGCGCACAGTAGGAATTAGCACACAGTAGGGATATTTTGATTCTAGTGGTTAAGTGTAATACTGAAGGCAAAGGCCTTCGTTAATAATGCTGGAAGAACTTGTGGCTCAAACATTTTGCTTTTATATAAAATAGAAACAATAACGTATGTTTAAATTGCAAGCATACGCGTAATGCAACGTGTGTTTATCTCCTCATTGTCTATAAACTGTATATTAATACTATTCATTAAGTGTTCACATATTCAAATGTCATTAGTAGCAATACCATAAACTGGTAATTTGTTCTCAAACGGTCTGTGTAAATGATTGTTTTTAGTACATTTGGTAGATGACAGATGTTCTGAACAATACGACAATTTGACATTTAATATATGTGTATACATTATCAGTATAATGCTTTAATAGATATGATTAAAACATGCAAATGCAATTAGTAGTAGTAGTTGTAGCTTTAACACCTGGTGCATGACGTGTTTGTTATTTGACAGATGTTCAATATTTGACTTCATTTGTAGATGCCAGTATATACGAAGGTATATGGCAACAAACAAGGGTCCCATGTTTGTATAAAGAGATCATAGGAAATCTCTAAAATATATCTGGAATGCCCAATTTGACCCGTTATTAGAAATATTATTGTCTGTGTCGCGTTTTGTTTTTTATTTTTAGTCGCATTGCGTAGCAAATCCAGGCTTATGGTTTGGCGATTTTCGTCTATCTTCTGTCCGTCCGTATGTCCGTCTACGCGTTTTGACGTTTTGGTAAACGTTTTTGATTAAAGTTTTTGTTTTTCCTCATTTCTCGAAAACGAATTGCCGGAAAGCTTTGAAACTTGGCACACATGTTCAGTTAAAATAGTGAATTCGCAATCAGGCGTTTGCACCACTGTGCTTCACTTGTTTTTATTTTCTTAGCCATAATGTATCCCCTTATTTCAGTAATATAAATCCGCGCTTTACTGTTTGAGTTCTTCAGCTTGTTTTCTCAATAATTAAGTTCATGTTAATTATTTACCAAACCAAACTTTGACATTTTTTTATACATTTTATCTTTTATAACAGACGGATGAAATAATTAAGCATACGTAAATAGAAATAAATAGGTTTCAAAACGCTATATTCCTTTTCAAATCCCAACACAAATTCGTACTTTGCGCAAAACATTCTCAAATGGCGCCGACTCATGGTGCATGTTTTATATCAATTAAACCCGTGCGAAATTCCGAAATAGTCCTGCACAATTCTGGAATCGTCTGGCATTTTAAGAATTCTTACTTTGCGCAGAGCAGTTCCGGAATCGTCCATATTCTCACATTGCTTATAACATACATATATGGTTATATGGTGGGAAGCTCAACTTTTTCCAAGTTAAGATCTTTGTGCTACATGTCCCTAGTGGGGACGAACCCTGGGCCGATACTGGTTGGATGGATGTATCCCTCTCTTTATGCTCAGTATATGTGGTTTCAGAGAACAAAGTTAACTCTTTTAAGGTTTTTCCCTATACAAATTTATGTAAAACGTGACCTCTGCGGTAGTGCCAAATTTGACCCCATGGTCACGATTTGAACAAACTTGATAGAGGATCATAAGCTTATGGTACATGCACAATATTAGACCTCTAGCTTTACCTCTTATACTATATATACCTTGTGCCCTCAGAGGAGAAGATGTTTTCATTTTGTATGTATATAAGTCTATGTAAAACAAGTGATCGCTGGGTCGTGGACAAATTTAACGTCAGGGTCGCCATTTAAAACTTAGTAGACGACTAATGGTAAATGCGTAATATTAAACCTCTAGCTCATGTAGTTTCAGAGAAGAAGATTTGTTTAAGATTTTCCTATACAACGTAAAACTGTGACTCCTGGATCATCATTTGAACAAACTTGGTAGTGAACCATAAGCGGATACTACAGGTTATATATCAAAGCTCTGTGCCTTGAATTTTTAGAGAAGAACATGTTTCAAGGTTTTTCCTATGCCAACAATACATATGACCAAGTATCAAAGGCATGAAGTGAGACAATCACATAAAGTTAACTGAGGTTAAGTTACCTAGCCAAGGTTAAGTTACAAAACCAAGGTTAAGTTTGGGGAAAATAATGCAAAATATGACATTGACCTTGATATTTTTTGTCGTTCAGTGATGTCCACCAGTGCCAAGTATCAAACAAAGAAAATGAGACAATCACATGTATACAGTTAACTGAGGTTAAGTTACCTAACCAAGGTTAAGCTTGGGGAAAATAATGCAATATACGACCTTGACCTTGGTATTTTTTGTCGTTCAGTGATGTCCACCAATGCCAACAATACATATGACCAAGTATCAAACAAAGAAATAAAAGTTATCAGAAAAAAAAAGTTAACTGAGGTTAACTTACCTAACAAAAGTGATGTCGCTAAACATGACCTTGACCTTGGCTTTTTTTGTCGTTCAGCGATGTCCACCAATGCCAACAATACGTATGACCAAGTATCAAAGACGTAAAGTGAGGCAATCACATAAAGTTAACTGAGGTTAAGTTACCTAACCAAGGTTAAGTTTGGGGACAATAAGCAAAATATGACATTGACCTTGGTAATTTGTGTCGTTCAGTGATGTCCACCAATGCCAACAATACATATGACCAAGTATCAAATAAAGAAAATGAGGCAATCACAAGTATACAGTTAACTGAGGTTAACTTACCTAATCAAGGTTAAGTTACCTAACCAAGGCTAAGGTTTGGGAAAAAGACCTTGGTAATTTTGGCGTGATGATGTACCCAACAAAGCATTTGACAAAGTTTCATAAAAATCGAGTGACTGCTATGTTTCGCTACCCACTATCGTGGGCAAGACAAAAACGGTTATGGTCATTCAATTTATTACATCTTCCGTAAAAGAAAGATATAAATGTCGACGTGTACATGTCAACAACTAACTTTGTAAATTGTCATGACGTTTTAATTTATATCCATAAATCCTTTTGTTATTACATTACACCTTAATTATCATTGACAAAGAATATTGTTTTCATTATCTAAACACACATAAGAAAATATACAGCGACCAAGTCGTTATCTTAAGATGTCTTAACACTATATGTTACGTTAAAACGACATATATTATAGAATGATCACATCATCTGGGGGTATAGTAAAGCTTCCATATATGATACTAAATCATTATTAGTGTATGCACCCTAGTCTAGATCTAATTCAAAACTTAGAAACAATTTATTACGTCGAGCTTCTCATTAAAAGGAATTATGTAATGCCTGATACCTAGAAAAACTAACAATATCCAAATTCAATCTCATTAAAATCAGAACCTTTATCACGCTATACTCGCTATACTCTACACTTCTAGCATGTACATTTTGTGTTACGGTCTCGTTCATTGTATAGCACTGTTCTAAACGTTTTAAAATAGTAATTCGTAAAAATAAAAAAAAATAAAAAAATAGACGAAGCTGTTAAATAATTGTAATATGAAACATATTTTTTTATCTTAAAGGTAAAATACGGAAGCGTATTCGAGCCTCGTCTTGTTGGGTTATATTGACTTTCTCATTTTAAACTATCTCGAGTTGTTATGATATATGTCTATATATCGATATATTTGTGTCGACAAAACACGTTGTAATTCAATAAATACAAAACAAATACGTTGAAATGGTACTTTATTTTACAATAAATCGTTTTTATTGAACTTGACATTTTTTTCTTTTCTTTATATCGCGTTGAAACAACACAAATAAAAATATATCAATATAAAGGTACTCGACGTAATGAGAATAATTTGTATTACACGAGATATTTATATGATATACTCGAGATCTTTATTTCAAATTATATGCAGTTTGTCGATAATGTGATATAAATATGTCGATTTAAAATCTAAAAAATGGTAAAAGAAATCGAGTTAAATTCGTGCTTTATTTAATATTATTTACACCGGAATGATTAGCCCCGGTCATCCGGCCTGCTTCTGATTTTTTTGCTACGCTTTGTTGTTCGTGTATTCTAGTCTCGGACAGCCAAACATGTATGATGTATATGTCTTACTTGCATATATCGGTCTTGGCAGAATAGGCCGATTAATGTACCCACTAGCGAGTATTCGACTGTATTCGCCATTTCTTCACGCATATAAAAGTCAACGTTTGCATGACCTTTTATTTGGTCTTATCTACCCAGACCTACCCAGAAGAAAACAATAAACGTAACCATCTCTTTCAGAATTTAAAAAGTGACTTTGACCAATCATCGATCATACCCGTTTTTCGGTATGACCTCGTTTTGAGGTGTCAGCATTTTAAAAGAAACTTTACCCTAGCCTTGGTCACCCGGACTGCTTTTAAATTCTTCGCTACGCTATGCTACACGGATTAAGCACGGGGAAACAGCACCAGGGCCTGGGGGAAAATGGATGGTTGAACTGGCAACTAACGCTGGGGAGATTTTGGCGAGACTTTGAGAGAGTTTTTGCACTATAGACTTATTTTCATGTTAATTAATAGTTTTAACATTTAAAGTGTCTTACTTTTAACTTGTGAGAAGCAGCACATGATGACAACAGGTGTAACTAAACTGTTGTGTTATGCTGCAATTAGCGACATTTATACTTTGTTTTCTGTTATTTTGACATAATATTAACTGATATGTTATTGGTTAATTTAATGTTGTCTGTTACGTATTTATAGTGTCCTCCTCCTACACCCCATTCACTACCGACGTTACGTTGTAAACCTTCTCTCCTCTCACCGCGGGTTCGAATCCCACTGGGTGCTCGACTTGTACGTGAGGAATGTCGATTCTTACGGATGGTCTGCCTCCATAACAATCTAAATCGACCGTCAGATATAACCTTACATGTGTTGAAAATGACGTAAAATCCCATATAAACAAGCAAACCTCCATCACCTATCGTGAAATGTAAAATGTAGGATTGTTATTTTATTTACTGTGAACTGTTCATTGTTATCTGTTATTATTCAAATTCAATTTGTTGTTATCCTTTTATGAGACCCCCTCCGGCTACCACCACCCCACACAACTCCACCCTCATGTAGCTTTACTAACAACGTAATGTTATGCAAATGTTGACTTTATGTGCGTGAAAAATGGGCGAATACAGTGGGTGCTTCTTTTTTGTAGTATCTGCCCAGACCAATATTTGCCAGTAAAATGCATGATACCGTCTGCCCAGTTGTCAAGGTCCAGTGAGAGTCAGGAGTGAGATGGGATTCCTATGGGCAGTTTATCATTTAGAGAGTCCGGGTGAAGCCCCTTGCAACCCAAGACTGTCTGTGGTTGAATTTCATGAATTTTAGCTTGAATGCCTAGGACCCTATTCAAAGTGAAAACATGTTTTACCCCCACCCCAACCTCATCCTCGTGCAGCTTTATTTATAACTTAACGTTATACAAATGTTGACATTTATTTGCGTAACAAAATGGCGAATACAGTTGGCTAATCGTTAGTGAGTACTTTAATCGGCCTAATCTGCCAAAACTCATATCTGCAAGTATATAAGACATATACATCATACATGTTTGGCTGTCACGAACAACAAAGCGTAGTAAAGAAATCAGAAGCAGGCCGGATGACCGGGGCTAATCATTTCGGCGCAAATTTAATTTAATTATAATATGACGTTAACACGATTTGTTTTACCATTTTTTAACCGACATATTTATGTCACATTAGCGACAAAATGTACATAACTTGAAATAAAGATCACGAGTATATCACATAAATGTCTCGTGTAATACACATAATACTCATTACGTCGAGTACCTTTATATTGATATATTTTTGTTTGTTTTATTTCAACGCGATATACAGAAAAGAAAAAAATGTCAAGTTCATTAAAACGATTTATTGTAAAATAAAGAACCATTTCAATGTATTTGTTTTGCATTTATTGAATTACAATGTGTTTTGTCGACACAAATATATCGATATATAGACATATATCGTAACAACTCGAAATAGTTTAAAAGGAGAAATTCAATATAACTCATCAAAACGAGGCTAGAATACGCTTCCGTTACGGAAGCGTATTCGTGCCTCGTCTTGTTGGGTTATATTGACTTTCTCATTTTAAACTATCTCGAGTTGTTATGCTATATATCTATATATCGATATATTTGTGCCGACAAAACAGGTTGAAATTCAATAAATGCAAAACAAATACGTTGAAATGGTACTTTATTTTACAATAAATCGTTTTTATTGAACTTGACATTTTTTTCTTTTCTTTATATCGCGTTGAAACAACACAAATAAAAATATATCAATATAAAGGTACTCGACGTAATGAGAATTATGTGTATTACACGAGATATTTATCTGATATACTCGAGATCTTTATTTCAAGTTATGTTCAGTTTGTCGATAATGTGATATAAATATGTCGATTTAAAGTCTAAAAAATGGTAAAAGAAATCGAGTTAAATTTGTGCTTTATTTAAATCAAATTTACACCGGAATGATTAGCCCCGGTCATCCGGCCTGCTTCTGATTTTTTTGCTACGCTTTGTTTTTCGTGTATTCTAGTCTCGGACAGCCAAACATGTATGATGTATATTTCTTACTTGCAGATATCGGTCTTGGCAGAATAGACCGATTAATGTACCCACTAGCGATTATCCGACTGTATTCGCCATTTCTTCACGCAAATAAAAGTCAACGTTTGCATGACCTTTTATTTGGTCTTATCTACCCAGACCTACGCAGAAGAAAACAATAAACGTAACCATCTCTTTCAGAATTTAAAAACTGACTTTGACCAATCATCTATCATACCCGTTTTTCGGTATGACCTCGTTTTGAGGTGTCAGCATTTTTAAAGAAACTTTACTCTAGCCTCGGTCACCCGGACTGTTTTAAATTCTTCGCTACGCTATGCTACACGGATTCAGCCTGGGGAAACAGCACCAGGGCCTGGGGGAAAATGGATGGTTGAACTGGCAACTAACGTTGGGGAGATTTTGGCGAGACTTTGAGAGAGTTTTATTACTATAGACGTATTATCATGTTAATTAATAGTTTTAACATTTAAAATGTCTTACTTTTAACTTGTGAGAAGCAGCACATGATGACAACAGGTGTAACTAAACTGTTGTTTTATGCTGTAATAAGCGACATTTATACTTTGTTTTCTGTTATTTTGACATAATATTAACTGTTATCTGTTATTGGTTAATTTTATGTTGTCTGTTACGTATGTATAGTGTCTCCCTTCCACACACCCTCCCTACCGACGTTACGTTGTAAACCTTCTCTCCTCTCACCGCGGGTTCGAATCCCACTGGGAGCTCGACTTGTATGTGAGGAAGTGTCGATTCTTACGGATGGTCTGCTTCCATAAAAATCTAAATCGATTTAAATCCTGAGAGTCAGGAGTGAGATGGGATTCCTATGTTCAGTTTACCATTTGTTAGAGAGTCCGGGTGAAGCCCCTTGCAACCCAAGACTGTCTGTGTTTGAATTTCATGAATTTTATCTTAAATGCCTAGGACCCTATTCAAAGTGAAAACATGTTTTACCCCCACCCCCACCCCATCCTCATACAGCTTTATTTACAACTTAATGATATACAAATGTTGACATTTATTTGCGTAAAAAAAGGGCGAATACAATTGGCTAATCGCTAGTGAGTACTTTAATCGGCCTAATCTGCCAAAACCGATATCTGCAACTAAGACATATACATCATACATTTTTGGCTGTCACGAACAACAAAGCGCAGCAAAGAAATCAGAAGCAGGCCTGATGACCGGTGCTAATCATTTCGGCGCAAATTTAATTTAATTATAATATGACGTTAACTCGATTTGTTTACCATTTTTTAGATTTTAAATCGACATATTTATGTCACATTAGCGACAAAATGTACATAACTTGAAATAAAGATCTCGAGTATATCACATAAATATCTCGTGTAATACACATAATACTCATTACGTCGAGTACCTTTATATTGATATATTTTTATTTGTTTTGTTTCAACGCGATATACAGAAAAGAAAAAAATGTCAAGTTCATTAAAAACGATTTATTGTAAAATAAAGAACCATTTCAACGTATTTGTTTTGCATTTATTGAATTACAACGTGTTTTGTCGACACAAATATATCGATATATAGACATATATCGTAATAACTCGAGATAGTTTAAAAGGAGAAATTCACTATAACCCAACAAGACGAGGCACGAATACGCTTCCGTATTCCGTAGATATACTCGAGATTTTTGTTTCAAGTTATGGACATTTTGTCGATAATGTGACATAAATATGTCGATTTAAAAACTAAAAAATGGTAAAACAAATCGTCATAACGTCATATTATAATTAAATTAAATATGCGCCAAAATGATTAGCCCCGGTCATCCGGCCTGCTTCTGATTTCTTTGCTGCACTTTGTTGTTCGTGTATTCTAGTCTCGGACAGCCAAACATGTATGATGTATATGTCTTACTTGCATATATCGGTTTTGGCAGATTAGGCCGATTAAAGTACTCACTAGCGATTAGCCAACTGTATTCGCCCTTTTTTTACGCAAATTAATGTCAACATTTGTATAACATTAAGTTATAAATAAAGCTGCATGAGGATGGGGTGGGGGTGGATAAAACATGTTTTCACTTTGAATAGGGTCCTAGGCATTCAAGCTAAAATTCATGAAATTCAACCACAGACAGTCTTGGATTGCAAGGGGCTTCACCCGGACTCTCTAACAAATGGTAAACTGCCCATAGGAATCCCATCTCACTCCTGACTCTCACTGGACCTTGACAACTGGGCAGACGGTATCATGCATTTTACTGGCAAATATTGGTCTGGGCAGATACTACAAAAAAGAAGTGCCCACTGTATTCGCCCGTTTTTCACGCACATAAAAGTCAACGTTTGCATGACATTACGTTGTAACAAAAGATACACGAGGGTGGGGATGTGTGGGGTGATGGTAGCCGGAGTGGTCTCATAAAAGGATAAAAACAAATTGAATTTGAATAATAACAGATAACAATGAACAGTTCACAGTAAATAAAATAACAATCGTAAATTTTACATTTCACGATAGGTGGTGGAGGTTTGTTTGTTTGTATGGGTTTTTACGTCATTTTCAACACATGTAAGGTTATATCTGACGGTCGATTTAGATTTTTATAGAGGCAGACCATCCGTAAGAATCGACACTTCCACACGTACAAGTCGAGCACCCAGTGGGATTCGAACCCGCGGTGAGAGGAAAACGTCGGTAATGGAGATGGTGTGGAAGGGGGACACTATAAATACGTAACAGACAACATTAAATTAACCAATAAAAGATAACAGTTAATATTATATTAAAATAACAGAAAACAAAGTATAAATATCGCTAATTACAGCATAACACAACAGTTTAGTTACACCTGTTGTCATCATGTGCAGCTTCTCACAAGTTAAAAGTAAAACATTTTAAATTTTAAAACTATTAATTAACATGAAAATACGTCTATTGTACAAAAACGCTCTCAAAGTCTCGCCAAAATCTACCCAACGTTAGTTGCCAGTTCAAACATCCATTTCCCCCCAGGCCCTGGTGCTGTTTCCTCATGCTGAATCCATGTAGCATAGCGTAGCGAAGAATTTAAAAGCAGTCCGGGTGACCAA
Source organism: Cyrtodaria siliqua (assembly GCA_037043455.1). Taxonomy (NCBI): domain Eukaryota; kingdom Metazoa; phylum Mollusca; class Bivalvia; order Adapedonta; family Hiatellidae; genus Cyrtodaria; species Cyrtodaria siliqua. The sequence goes on from JAWPHD010013165.1 coordinate 17,604, forward strand.
GGCTAGAGTAAAGTTTCTTTAAAAATGCTGACACCTCAAAACGAGGTCATAACGAAAAACGGGTATGGTCGATGATTGGTCAAAGTCATTTTTTAAATTCTGAAAGAGATGGTTACGTTTATTGTTTTCTTCTTGGTAGGTCTGGGTAGAAAAGACCAAATAAAATGTCATGCAAATGTGGGTACATTAATCGACCTATTCTGCCAAGACAGATATCTGCAAGTAAGACATATACATCATACATGTTTGGCTGTCCGAGACTAGGATACACGAACAACAAAGCGTAGCAAAGAAATCAGAAGCAGGCCGGATGACTGGGGCTAATCATTCCGGTGTTAATTTGATTTAAATAAAGCAGGAATTTAACTCGATTTCTTTTACCATTTGTTAGATTTTAAATCGACATATTTATATCACATTATCGACAAACTGCACATAACTTGAAATAAAGATCTCGAGTATATCAGATAAATATCTCGTGTAATACACATAATTCTCATTTCGTCTAGTACCTTTATATTGATATATTTTTATTTGTGTTGTTTCAACGCGATATAAAGAAAAGAAAAAAATGTCGAGTTCAATAAAAACGATTTATTGTAAAATAAAGAACCATTTCAACGTATTTGTTTTGCATTTATTGAATTACAACGTGTTTTGTCGACACAAATATATCGATATATAGACATGTATCATAACAGCTCGAGATAGTTTAAAATGAGAAAGTCAATATAACCCAACAAGACGAGGCACGAATACGGAAGCGTATTCGTGCCTCGTCTTGTTGGGTTATATTGGATTTTTCCATTTAAAACAACTCCAGTTGTTATGATATATATCTATAAATTGATATATGTATGTCGACAAAACGCGACACAATTCAATAAATGCAAAACAAATACGTTGAAATGGTTCTTTATTTTACAATAAATCGATTTTAGTGAACTTAACATTTTTTTCTTTTCTTTATATCGCGTTGAAAAAAAACAAATAAAAATATATCAATAAAAAGGTACTTGAGGTAATGAGTTGTATCTGTATTACACGAGATATTTATTTGATAAACACAAGATATTTATTTCAAGCTATGTACTGTTTGTTGATTATGTGATATAAATATGTCGATTTAAAATCTAAAAAATTATAAAACAATTCGAGTTAACGTCATGTTTTAATTAAATAAAATTTCAACGGAATGATTAGCCTCGGTCATCCAGCATGCTTATGATTTCTTTACTACGCTTTGTTACGTGTATTCTAGTCTCGGACAGATAAACCCGTATGATGTATATGTCTTATTTGCAAATATCGGTCTTGGCAAATTATTCCGATTAAGGACTATTGGTCAGCCATCTTTGAAAAAAAATTCAAAATTGATGGGGTATGATTAATTGAAATTTTCATCCAAATGTAAATTATAGGCATGAACATTGTCAGTGATATAATAAATGACATTAATGCAACACTATTGATGTGAACATAATATAAGAAACAATATTTATTTGGCAGAAATAGTGCCCTTTATATTCGAAAAGTTTGACGCAAGTTTACTCTAAGATGTTTTGTTTTTTATGTTAAATAAATTTGTCCATAGAATTGTCCATACAACTACCAGATAAAGGAATTTAGAGTACGGACGTCGCTCTGACCTCACAGTGTTACTAAGTACACCATGCTACAAAAAACATAGAGTATGTCTCAGCTCGTTGGATATTTAAACACCTCGATAGGCTACACCCATCTCGGTGTTTAAATAAACCAACTCGCCGAGACCAGACACTATCTATTACATATTCTATCTTTCAGCATTTGGATTTCGGCCATTTTAAAATGTGCTAAAATAGTAACACAGGAGTGGGGTGAGATTGTGGTGGGCATTTATTATATTATAGAAGAGCTTAAACGTAAATCAAAAGTAAAATAATACATTTCTATGTAAATTCGGGTAAGCCACATTTTGCAATGTGCCGAAAATATTTAACATGTGGTCGGAGGACATTTAATATATTATAGAGGAGCCTAAATCAAAGCCAACATAAAATAAAACAGTTCTGAGTGAATGTTCCTTGGGATAAGCCATATTTAAGAATATATTGCTGTCTTTAAGCATTTGAATGGCGGCCGTTTTGAGATATGCTAAAATTAATTACAGAGGATCTGTGACCTTGGGGAACGAATTGAATTGAATTGAATTGAATTTTTTTTAACGGCTCATCAAGACAGTATAGGTTATTTAGAGCCGCCCCAGAAAAGGATACATAGGAATCCGGGAACCGTGCCCTACTCTTATTATCGAATAGATTCCTATGGTTCTTTAACGTGCTGGGAGGATAGACCGATACACGGGACCGCCCGGTTTACGTCCCCATCCGAAGGACGAGGCTAAGGGAGAGTGTCTTGCCCAAGAACACACCGACGAAACTCAGTGGCACCACGGAGGATTGAATCCTCCGCGCTACCGATTGCGCCACGCCAGCCGAATTGAAAATATGGACTTTATCGTGGGGATTGAAGTAGGCAGTATACACCATAATCACGGTGTAAGAGTGACAACACAGAAATATTTACTCTTTTTTAAATAACTGGATAAGGATTGATGTTATCTGTTAAGAAAAATAGATACAAAATTCATTTGATAGTTTACCCCGCCACCCCCGTCCCCACCCACCTTATCCAACATCAGGCACCATAGTTATGATGTAATAATAAACAAAACTAACAACGAAGAAATATTTACATTTGCCCCACTCTCGCCCCTCTACCACACTCCCCACCCTCCCCAGCCCCAGAGATGAGGATTGGTTATTTTTGAAGAAAATACACCAAACCAAAAACAACATTTGAGAGTGCACCCTCCTCCCACCCCCCTCCCACTACTCACCAACTCTCTTACCTCCATGCGAGGCGAGCCCATAACCCAATATGGTTTGAACAATGAATAAGAAACGTAAACATATATGTTCAGTATAAATATAAAGGACATGTTCCGTTTGTAACACTTTGGAAGACGAATTTCATTTTATTTTAGAATGTACACTATATACTGATTTAAGGAAAAAATACATAAATTGATATTTCTGGTTTAGGCCAAATATTCTTAAATTCATTCAGTTAATAACAGGTGAAAATGGAACAACTATAAGAAATCTGTCTACAAATGTATACACTAAGACATTCTATTATCTATAACAATTGATCATAGTATTACAAATCAATTAGTATAGCTCTTGTTAACCGTTGTTTGCTACTAACAGTCATAAGTATTAAAATCTGTTGATATTTAAAAAATACATGTGCAATCAAACTTGTTTTAGCGGTCACGTAAAATGGATAGACACCTGTCTTAAGCAGACGTATATTTAATAGCTCAGCTATTATCTTAAACTTAATTTAAGTTACATATATTATTATCTTAAATGTAATTGAAATTATATATATTAAGTGGCCAAATATATGTGTGTGTATATATGTATGTGTATATATATATATAAGGGTGAGAAAATACATACATCTACAAAAGACCTTTCAAAAAGCACTGACTCCCAGAGGGGATACGAAAATGTTGGAATACATTAAAAGATGGGGGAAAAACATTTATACAGTGCTACAGTTTATAAAAAACCAAGCGCTTTCGGCTTACGCTTTCATCAGGGTACACAAACACGAAAAGAACAAATACGAAACAATTTTTTTTTAAAATACACGGCAGTTTAAATACAACTCTTTAAAAACAACTTATCGTTTGGCAGTGTTGTAGGGACTGGTTACTTTGAATAGACACTCTGGAGCCAAATGTGATACTTATAAAATAACATATCTGGTTGGATGAGGGTAAAACTGTACGCTGACATTTAGTTATGAAGAGAGAGTGAAGATGTGAAAAAGATAACACAAACCCTACCTCAAAACCTAAAAGCGATACTGCAGCATACAGTACAAAGCAACTCCAAAGCTAATAAAAACAATGAATAAGGCTAAAAAAATAAAATAAAATAAATGGAGATATTTAGATCAAGGGAAGTAACAAAATTACTAATAATAGAACATCTCTGGTTGGATGGAGGTAAAATTGTACCCTGACATTTATGATTAATTATGAAGGGGGAGTGTGTGAGTGAATAACCCTACCTCAATACCTAAGACATAGAATCGATACTGCAGGACTATTTGTAATACATACTTTATATATATTGTCAAGTGTATAGTGTATTTGTAATACATAATATACTATCCTCTTTACCCTCTATATATTTATTTAACATATTAAAGATTAGGATACTGTATACATATACGGAGTATATTTTAAGGGGCCACTTGGAAATTGTGATTAGTTTTAAACTATCAGCGTCCTGTTTGTCTTCCATATGACTTTCAGTCATTAATTTTAAGTATTCAAATAATACATAGCAAATTGATTTTATTAATTAATAACTTTTGATAATAATGCACCAGTAGTATACTTAAACATTTGATAGAATATGGAAGAAAACTGAAACCTCAAGTTTAATGTTATAATGAAACACGTATCATGTTCCCCGTCATATGCATAACATCTTTAGGAATATTAACATGTTCGTACTATTGACATTTTAAATATTGGTTTCTGATAAAAGTGTTTGAAAGATTAACATAACTGCAACAGCTGAGATAAATTTGACTCAGATAGGGTTCGAACTTTACACCTAAATAATAGCTGAACACTTACAGGGACCTTTGGGAACAAACTGGCATCAGTCGGGGACGTCATTGCGTTTTGGTCATACTCATGTCAAAAGTATTTGGGTAATATATAAGTTGTTAAACATAACGCATGTAATGGAATAACACATATGAGTCAATATCACTCGTCAGCAGTTTAAATGTCATTTTCTTTTCCTTGCCACAGGTGAAATGTATGCATTATGTTCGTAATATCATTGTAACATGATATTACGCTGTTCAGACCATAAGCAAACTGGTATCCGTCAGCGTTCAATATGGTTCTTCGATTGCTTTCAACAATATATTGAATGATAATGGTACATATTAATTACTAAAACTATTGCTAGCATAAACTCGTATGGAGAATGACCCTATCATCACAGCTTTCACACTGAAATTGTAGTTTTTGAGGTACTACCATTTGAGTATGCATGCTCCTTGGATCATGCACACGGACACGCACGCACGCACGCACGCTCACACACACACACACACACACACACACAAACACACACAACTGGTGATTTCTGATCTAATCACAGTTAGATGATCATTTTTGTAGACAAATAACACAGTTAATGTCACATACAAATAGTAACTTAAGTATGGTGATAGTGATGATTCATCATATTGATTGACGACGATTATGATTGTTGATGATTGACGGAAATTATGATTAAAAGAGATGAATAAAATGGTGATGATATCGGATGATTATATATTTGATGATAATGAATGGCGATGGTGATGATGGCGGTTGATGGTAATGAATGATGATAGTGATGATGGCGGCTGATTATGGATTTGATGGTAATTAATGATGATGGCGATGATTGCGGCTGATTATGGATTTGATGATAATGAATGGCGATGGTGATGATGGCGGCTGATTATGGATTTGATGGTAATTAATGATGATGGCGATGATTGCGGCTGATTATGGATTTGATGGTAATGATTAATGACTGTGATGATGGCGGTTGATTGTGGATTTGATGGTAATTAATGATGATAGTGATGATGGTGGCTGATTATGGATTTGATGGTAATGAATGGCGATGGTGATGATTGCGGCTGATTATGGATTTGATGATAATGAATGATGATAGTGATGATGGCGGTTGATTATGGATTTGATGGTAATGAATGGCGATGATGATGATGGCGGATGGTTATGGATTTGATGGTAATGAATGATGATAGTGATGATGGCGGTTGATTATGGATTTGATGATAATGAATGGCGATGGTGATGATGGCTGATGGTTATGGATTTGATGGTAATTAAAGATGATAGTGATGATGGCGGTTGATTATGGATTTGATGATAATGAATGGCGATAGTGATGATGGCGGCTGATTATGGATTTAATGGTAATGACTAATGACTGTGATGATGGTGGCTGATTATGGATTTATGGCAATGAATGATGATGACGATGATTGCAGCTGATTATGGATTTGATGATAATGAATGGCGATGGAGATGATGGCGGATGGTTATGGATTTGATGGTAATTAATGATGATGGTGATGATGGCGGTTGATTATGGATTTGATGGTAATTAATGATGATGGTGATGATGGCGGATGATACATTATAAAATCCACGAAATGGCGGCATATGCAATTGATGAATATAAAACAGTCACATGAATATCGCATAACATGTTTGTTAAAACGTAAATGTAGAGGTAAAAAATACTCATATCTTTGGATAAATTGGAAATAATTTTATATTACTGTAAAAAAGACACTACCAGACGGATGTTCAGCTTTACTTAAATATTTAGAAGAAACAAATAGTGTAATATCTAATGAGATATAAAATGCACTTTAAACAGTACTTACCCAACAAGCGCACATTCAACACTGTTTTCCCGGCACAATCTTATACAGTATACTATCCGGCAATGCGAGTGTGCAGTCAATTGATCAATGCTCCGAGACAAACTAATTTCTAACAGTTACACAGAGTACATACAACGGAGAATGTAATTTAACCTAACGACCAACGTAGTTATGCCAATGTTATGTATATCATAGGCTCCCCCAGCCGCGTTGCACACCACCAATGTTACGTTTATCATAGGCTCCTCCAAGTCGCGTTGCACACCACCCGTACTAATGATTCGAATATGCACTATGGGCTACCGAGATATTGAATTATGATTTGAAATGTACAGGTGCATAATATCAATTGAAATTAGCATAATTGCATACTGTGGATGTAATTCGATATAGTACATGAATAGCTGCCTGCGTGATCACAATTATAACCTATCTTTGTTTCTAAAGATTTTAGATTACTACTTGTCGAAACATGGGCTTGTTAAAAAAAAAAATACTTGATTGAAAATTAAATGGCGTAAAAATATCTCTTTGAATCAGCACGCGGGTAATTATTGATAATTTGGCTGTTTTAAAATTGCTGAATGGATAAACTGAGAGAAAAAATGTCCATGCGTTTATCGGTTCACGCTTCTATTGAATAACAATTTAAACAGAGATTGTGTTTCGAAAATTGATATTGGCAAAAAACTAAATATTTTAACTTCACGAATAAAAGACGCCATTGTACTAAAGCGTTGATACATGTAGGACCATTTCGAAATAAAAGTATCTACAAAAGCTTCACTGAACGAGACACGTTCTTTTATTCAAGTATCAATAGAAATGCATACACTTGATTAAAAAGCTAACCGTTTTAACATTATTCAGATGCTTGTATGCGAAGCGTTTTATTATTAAAATTCCATTTTCCCTTTTGCTTGATTTCCGTCTTTACACATTATTTCAGAATAGTCACTTGAACACAAACATCAATTAGACGTTTACTAAAACATTTGGATAGCAAAACATTTCAGCATGATCCACAGTATTGTATCCAAGTGATCAATTATATCCGTCTTTAAGGTGAGGTCGTTTTTAGCGGCATACAGAAGATTGGAGCGCAACTTATCTTGGAAATTTTACTTGGACGCGACGATGTCAATAACACATTGATATAATTGATTAAAATGCAAACATATTTTAACTATTGAATGAGTATTGTTTGCAACATGCTTCATTATTTAAATTCATTTTTTTTTTATATATCTTGCTCATTTTACGGCATTAAGGCGAGTGTCATTTTCAACAGCATATGGAAAATGTGAAGCGAAAATTATTACTAATTGCTACAAAAGTCGATTTTACGCAAACTTTGGAGGTATCGCCTTGAAATGTTCGACCTTGTGTGCACAGACCAAAAGTACCTAATGGTAGTGGACCAGGCCCTCTACAACGCATACAAGGTGTAGACCCATTGTTTAGGGTCTAAGTGGGGTCTACCGGGGGTCTGATTTGTGTTTTCACTGCTAGAAAATGCGTGTTTACGTAAAATTTGGAGGTACCACGTTGGAATTGTCGACCCAGTGCGCACAACCAAAAGTGCCAAACTGTAGAGGTTGGAGCCCTTTACAAAACCTACTAGGTGTAAACCCATTGCTCAGGGTCTAAGTGGGGTCTACCGGGGGTCAAATTTGCGGTTCCCTGCTAAAAAAGGCTATTTTACGCAAACTTTGGAGGTACCGTCTTGTAATTTTTGACCTTGTGCGCAAAAACCAAAAGTGCCAAACGGTAGTCCGCCGTGCACTCTACAACGCCTACTAGGTGTAGACCAATTTCTTTGGGTCTAAGTGGGTCTACCGGCTGGTCTAATTTGAGTTTTCACTGCTACAAAAGGCGAGTTTACGAAAACTTTGTAGGTACCGTCTTGGAATGTTCGACCTTGTGCGCTCAACCAAAAGTGCCAAACGGTAGTGGGCCGGGCCTGCTACAACGTCTACTAGGTTTACCCATCGTTTAGGATCTAAGTGGGTTGTACCGGTGGTCTAATTTTCGTTAATTAAAAGTACCTAACGGTAGTGGACCAGGCCCTTTACAACGCCTACAAGGTGCAGAACCATTGTTTAGGATCTAAGTGGGGTCTGACCGGGGTCCCAGCACTGCATTCAAAATGACTTGGTTCATGATTAAAACGAATGTCGATCTCAGATCCATCTCTGAATTCAAACCCAGCTCTGTTTTCAAAATGACTTCTAACAGAAGTTTAGTCGAATATCGTCTCAGAGCCAGCTCTATATTCAAGCCCAGCTCTGCATTCAATATGAATTGGTTTACGTTTTAAACGAATGTCGATATCAGAGCCAGTTCAAACACAGCCCTGCAATCAAAATGACTTGGTTTACACTGAAAACGAATGTCGATCTCAGAGCCAGCTCTGTATTAATACCCAGCTCTGCATTCAAAACGACTTGGTTTTTTAAAACGAATATCGATATCAGAGCCACCTCTGTATTCAAAAACAGCTCTGCATTCAAAACGACTTGATTCATGATTAAAACGAATGACGATCTCAGAACCAGCTCTGTATTCAAACTGAGCTCTGCATTCAAAACGACTTGTTTTATGTTTAAAACGAAAGTCGATCTCAGAGCCAGCTCGTATTCAAACCCATCTCTGCATTTAAAATGACTGTGTCTACGTTGAAAACGAATATCGATCTCAAAGCCATCTCTGTAGTCAAACCTAGCACTGCATTCATAACTACTTGGTTAACGTTTAAAACGAAGGTTGATCTCAGAGGCATTTATGTATTTAAACCCAGCTTTGCATTTAAAACGACAGGGTTTACATTAAAAATGAATGTCGATCTCAGAGCCAGCTCTGTATTCAAACCCAGCTCTGCATTCAAAATAACTTGGTTTACATTTCAAACGAATGTCGATCTTAGAGCCAGCTTTGTATTCAAACCCATCCCTGCATTCAAAATGACTTGATTTACGTTCAAAACGAATGTCGATCTCAGAGCAAGCTTTGTACTCAAAACGACTTGGTTTACGTTGATAACGAATGTCGATCTCAGAGCCAGCTCTGAATTAATGACTTGGTGCTTGTTTAAAACGAATATCGATCTCAGAGCCAGCTCTGCATTCAAACCCAGCTCTGTATTCATTCAAAATGACTTGGTGCATGTTTAAATCGAATATCGATCTCAGAGCCAGCTCTGTACTAAAACCCAACACTGCATTCAAAATGACTCGATGTATGCTTCAAACGAATATCGATCTTTGAGCCAACTCTGTATTCTTACCCAGCTCTGCATTCAAAATGACTTGTTGCATGTTTGAAACGAATATCGATCTCAGAGCCAGCTCTGTATTCAAACCCAATTCTGCATTCAAAATGACTTCGTGTACGCTTAAAAGGAATATCGATCTCAGAGCCAGCTCTGCTTTCAAACCCATATCTGCTTTCAAAATGACTACGTGTATGTTTAAAACGAATATCGATCTCAGAGCCAGCTCTGCATTCAAACCCAGTTCTGCATTCAAAATGACTTGGTGCATTTTTAAAACGAATATCTATCTCAGAGCCATCTCTGTTCATATTCAAGGAGGCACTCCTTAATTTCGCACGTATGTCCATGGTGTAAATCAGAAAGAAATCAACTAAGCATCTTTTAGATCCATGGATGGTATTTATATAAATTATGAAGTGCATGTTTGATGTTTTTTTCAGTTTTGAGTACTTCTAAGTTTATTTTGGTGTATTGGAATATGCATTCTTTGGGGGTTTTGGAGGCTATAAATAGAAAAATGTGAAACTATCAAAAACGTCCAAAAAGTAAGCAAAATCGCTGATTTTGACTCACATGGAATAACTTTTTAAAAAGCCGAAGAAGGTATGTACAATTTAGCATTTCCTGATATGCAAGACCATGATGAGTGCAGAAATGACCCTGATATGCTTAGGAAAAATTCTTTTATTTTATTTATTGACATTTGAAATATTGCTAAAAATGTTTTTTTTAGCATGTTTTGAGGGTTGTGGTAATCTTAAAGAAATGGGACTGAAGTTGTACAGAAAATGCTTTTTGATGCTTTTATTTGGTAAAGAAACATGGGTAATTTTATTGTCGTCTAAAAAATGTATGACACAATGATGGTGTGATTTATATTTGCTCAAGGGTTCAGGCTAAGGGCTTGTCATGGGTTTGATTATTGAGAAATGTACATTAAACTTTGGAGCACCCCCCGACCCCCCCACACACCCCACACTCCAAACCCAACACTGCATTTAATACGACTTGGTTTACGTCTAAAACGAATATCGATATCAGAGCCAGCTTTGTATTCAAACCCAGCTATGCATTCAAAATGACATGGTGCATGTTTAAAACGAATATCGATCTCAGAGCCAGCTCTGTATTCAAACCCAGCTCTATATTCAAAATGACTCGATGTATGTTTAAAACGAATATCGATCTCTGAGCCAGCTCTGCATTCGAACGAACTCAGCTCTGAATTCAAAATGACTTGGTGTATGTTTAAAACAAATATCGATATCAGAGCCAACTCTGTATTCAAACCCAGCTCTGCATTCAACATCGTTTAAAATGAATATCGATCTCAGAGCCAGCTCTGCATTCAAACCCATGTCTGCTTTCAAAATGACTTGGTATATGTCTAAAACGAATATCGATCTCAAACGCAGCTCTGATTTCAGCATGACTTGGTTTACTTTAAAATGAATATCGATCTCAGTGACAGCTCAGCATTCAAACCCAGGTCTGCTTTCAAAATGACTTGGTGTATGTTTAGAACGAATATCGATCTCAGAGCCAGATCTGTATTCAAACCGAGCTCTGCATTCAAAATGACATGGTGCATGTATAAAACGATTATCGATCTCAGAGCCAGCTCTGTATTCAAACCCAGCTCTGCATTCAAAATGACTCGGTGTATGTTTAAAACGAATATGGATCTCTGAGCCAGCTGTGCATTCGAACCCATCACTTCATTCAAAATGACTTGGTGTATGTTTAAAAAGAATATCGATCTCAGAGCCATCTCTGCATTCTCTCTATTCAAAATGACTTGGTTAATAATGTTTATCCTAAAGAACTTCAGCTTAACAAAGCTAATATATCTGATAATAACGCTTCTTTTATTGATTTAGATCTCTCGATTGAAAATGGTGAAATAATTAGCAAAATCTATGACAATTGAATTGGATTTTATAGTCGCACCAACAGCTAAGGTCATATGGCGACTTTCCAGCTTCCACTGGTGGAGGAAGACCCCAGGTGCCCCTCTGGGCAATTTTCGTGCACGGGCGGGTACCTGGGTAGAACCACCGACGTTCCGCAAGCCAGCTGGATAGCTTCCTCACATAAAGATTCCTAGGCCCCTGAGGGATCGAACCTACAGCGGTGAGGGGCAAGTGATTGCAAGTCAGAGACTCTAACCACTCGGCCACGGACGCCCCGTAAAATCTATGACAAGAGCGATGCTTTTAATTTTGACATTGTTAATTATCCCCAGTTGGATGGGGGATGTTCCCCGAGCAACTTCTTATGGGGTGTATGTGTCTCAATTTATTCGTTTTTCAAGAGCTTGTACTCGAGTTGAGGACTTTAATATTCGTAATCTTTGTATAACTAAAAAGCTACTCAATCAGGATTACCGTTACCATAAACTTCGTAAGACCTTTGCAAAGTTTTATTACCGTAACCCTGATCTTCTTTCCAAATATAAAAGTAATTTAAGGACTCTTCTGCGACAAGGACTATCACAACCTGACTTCTATGGTGATGTGATTTATGAACTTCGTAAGATTATTGGTCATGATCACTTTCATACTATCTTTGTTTAACTTGTTAAAAAGTTTATCAAAATAGGTTATGACCCTATCATTTTGCAACGTACTGCATGCTTGGTGGTGGACCCTTTTAGAGTTCACCACTATGCTTTCCTCTTTAATTGTACGATGACCGGACAGGCTGTGGACCATATGATGACGCCTACCTAAAGCCCATTGGGACGGTGGCGTTTGATGTTTGTCTATGACCTTTCTTGTCGTGCCCTTAATGGTTTATTCTCTTGTTGGTCTGGCTTCTGCCAAGTCATCGAGTACCTTCATTGTGGCTTTCTATGCTACTGTTTTTTTGTATTATATTTACACGAGCATATTTGTGTTTTACTTATATTTCCTATTGATGCTGCCTTGTTGGTTAGAGATTAAATCATGGCGGAGATTTCTTTATTTACACTGTCTTGTTTTAATGGGATGACAGTAGGGTAAGTGTGAGGTTTGGTGCACCCTAGAACCGGTTTAAATCCCCAGTGGCCTACTTTGCCACTGACCTTTCCAAGGCGGTAGCCCTATTTTCAACCCTTTTGTGTTTGTGATGTCGTTTGCATTTATTACTTTTGCCTTCTTGTTTGTCTGTTTGCGTGTTTGTTTCTGTGTTTTGTGGTTGACTGTCCTCCTTGAATGCTACTTTCCCTGTCCGATCATTTTATATTTCTTTTTTTGGTGTATGTTTAAAACGAATATCGATCTCAGAGCCAGCTCTGTATTCAAACCGAACTATGTATTCAAAATGCCTTTGTGTACGTTTAAAACGAATATCGATCTAAGAACCAACTCGAAATTCAAACCCAGCTGTGTATTCAGTATGCCTTCTTATAAGTTTATCCAAATATCGATCTCAGAGCTAGCTCGACATTGAAAACCCAGCTCGATATTGAATGTCGATCTCACAGCCAACTTTACACAGCTTGTCCGAGACTAGAATACACGTAACAAAGCGTAGCAAAGAAATCAGAAGCATGCCGGACGACCGACGCTAATAATTCCGGTGTACATTTTATTTAATTAAAACATGACGTTATCTCGAATTGTTTTATCTTTTTCGAGATTTTAAATCGACATACTTATATCACATAATCGACAAACTGTACATAGGTTGAAATAAATATCTCGTGTATATCAGATAAACATCTCGTGTAATACAGATAATACTCATTACGTCGAGTACATTTATATTAATATATTTTTATTTGCCTTGTTTCAACGCGATATGAATAAAATAAAAACAAGTTCACTAAAAACGATTTATTGTATAATAAAGAACCATTTCAATGTATTTGTTTTGCATTTATTGAATAACATCGTGTTTTGTCGACGTAAATATATCGATTTATAGATGTATATCATAACAACTGGAGTTATTTCAAATTGAGAAAGTCAGTATAACCCAACAAAACGAGGCACGAATACGCTTCCGTAGCTTACGTATATATCACATAAATATCTCGTGTAATACACATAATACTCATTACTTCGAGTACCTTTATATCGATATATTTTTATTTGTTTTGTTTATACTTGCAAAATGACACCAGATCCTTTATAAAGTTCAGTCCTACCAAAATCTAGGTCAATGTTACTTAAATTGAAAACAACTTTAAATCACTTGTTCTTATGAACCGATGGTCTGATTGCGTTGAAAACTGACATGTAGTGGCATGTACTTTCATCAAGTTTGTTCATATCGGGTCAGTCCAACATAAAAATAGGTCATCTTTACCATTCTATGCCGAGCAATATTAGGGCCAAGGATTAGGTCCTTTGGACTACTTGTTTGTACATATACATTTATTCCTACATTGGCTTGAATGCTTCACAAATAATTTAGATAATATTGCTACCAAAATTGCTTAACGTCAAATTCACGTGAAAAAACAACAACAAAGTGAAATTCACGTTAAGTTCACGTGAAATTCACATGAAAAGGTAACAATTCATTAACGTTAAATTATTTTTAACGTGAAATTCATGTGAAAAAGCCAACAAAGTGAAATTCACATGGAAATGTTTACCGTTAAATAGCGTGAATTTCACGTGAAAAAATAAAACATAGAACTGTAGAAAAGCAAAACAAATTTATCCTTTATATTACATGCTATTTGATTTTAATACCATATTGTAACACTCTTATAGAGTACACGCAATTCATATTACTAGTTTATAATATTTGATGGTTAACAAGGAAATTAGGTTCATATTCCCTTCCTGGAAATTATATTTCTCGAGCCATTATTTAATTATTTCTTTACAGGATCTTTAAAATTAACATAAACAATACCGATTCATTGTGATATGAAGGGGTGTGTTGGTGGTGGGGGCGTGGAGAAGGGGTTGAGTTTGTTTTTAAATAATTATTCCGGTTATCTGGGAAACGAAACCATTTTTCCATTTTTGGATGTATGGATTTAAATCTTATCTTGAATAATTACCTGTAAAAACAGCGATGTTGATTAGAGCTAATATCTGCTCTTATCAGTAATTATTGACGGGCTACTACAAGTGCAAATTTGTAGTAGCCCGACTGACTCGATAGGACTTCCTGGTAGCCCGGCCATCAACATTTGGTAGTCCGCATGCTCTGGGCATGTGATTTGTCGGACCTTGTCCAGTGATAAGCAGCCTTGTGTACAAATATTAAAATAATCTGACAATATTTGTCTGAATTATCGAGTGGTAACTGTCAATCCACTTAACTTTAAGTGGAAAAAAAAATTGGCATAGCTTACAATGATTTCATAAACAGTAATTATATTGGAGGGAACATGAAGTCCAAATAAACGCTTTTACTTATTTAACATGAAACTAAATAACATTATAACATTATGGTTGTTTTATTTGGATTGACTAATGTAATTGTACCAGATCGCCTCCAGTCCCTTTGAACATGCATATTTGTCTTTAATGTGAGTAAGTCTATACATATTAATGCAAAACAAATTGTGATCCTCCTTATGTTGGATGTACTTTGCTATCTTTTTTTTTGTTGCCTTTTCACTCTTTCCCAGAACGGTCATGAATTACATGAAGGCGCTGGATAACTGCAGCACTGGATAACTGCACCAACTGGCACATATATCTCATCATCGGAACTCCACTTAAACCCGTGTGCCCCATTGGGTTGTCCTCCATATCGTGCCTTTAACACAACCGCAATTTCAACCACAGTATTGGCACCAGTCACTCGAATCAGTTGTTTCACTTTTACAATGTTTTCCTGAAAATATTGATAAAAACATGGATTTAATAATGTTATTTTCTACATTTATAGAATAGCATTACCAAACACCCACCTTGCTTCTTAGTAATCTAAATCCCAGGCCCCTACATAAAATAGCATTAGAACACCTTCTTAATCTTGAAATGTAGTTGTTTATCAATGTTGTTCTTTAAGTATAAAATTCTGTTTTACGGCTCCAAAAGAACTTTGCATTGAAACAAAAATTAAAACCTTATAAAGTATAAAATATGTAAATCTCGATGGCTGCTGCCGCATGTCAAGCAGCCGTGGGCATGTCACAAAAGATGAAGACTGTAGGATAAATAGAAAGCGTCGCTATCAATCTATATGTATGAACTTTTAAAGATGCTCTACCTATATCTTTTTGTCCACCAATTGATATAAACTTTACTTAATTGTAAAGAGGACTATGCGAAAGGTAAATGGCAATTATTTCACCCCATGTAATATGCGTTTTGCTGGGGAAAAACAGGATTGAAAAGATCGGATTTTTGAAATTGTATTCGTAATTGTTTGCGGACAAGCCGATTATGGAGATTTTCCAATCTTATTCGTTTACAATCGGAACTGCCTCGTCGGATTGGCGACGAGTTCCGATCGATTCGTTTACTATCGGAACTGCCCCGAGTAGTTTGTTTTCGTTCAACTGAATCGCATTGCGCATGTCCGATAAAATCGTAAAAACTCGTAGTTCTCCGGCAGGAATAAACGACTGGGCAGCATTTTATTCAAGATATTTTTTTGGTCATAATTAATAATTTACAGAACTAAAATGCGAACCATGTTTCTTCTTAGAATACTCATAAAATAGCTTTGTATACATATAAATGCAGTAATATTGAGTATTAAAAATTTTACATTAAAAATCGCATAGATATAGGTAGTGCCTCTTTAAGGCTGTAGTTTATATACATGTAGTGTGTCAGAACTCGCAACAAACAGAAATTATATATTTCTGGCATTTAAATGGAAAATCATTAGAACTGAGACAACCATGCTAAGTTTTCAATCTTGGATGGTATTTGGTTGGTTTTACAGTCTGAAATTGAGTTTTACGGCAACGTGATAACAAAATCTCAGAATCTAAAACCACTCACATGCTGATCGAGATTGTTATCTCTTAACACATTCATAGATTGTCTATTGGCACAAAGTCATTAAAGAAATTTATATACTACTACCTTTTTTTTTTTTTTTTTTTTTTTTTAAAGTTTTCTACATTTTCATAAATTTTGGATATAATATGACTAATGCTACTTGCATTTAAAGTAAATGAGGCTAGTGAATTAAGTAAAATGCTTACTATAAAACCAATTGAATTTCTGAACGGTGTCTGTTTAAAGAAACCAACCCGGCAATTAACAGTAACATTACACTTCAAATGTTTTTATCAAAACTCTATCCAAGTGTTTGGGTCATATAATAATATGTGTTGATTAAAGGGTTCTTAAAATACACGGAGTATGCGTGGAATGAATTATGACTTGGGAACTCCTAAAGAAATATAAAAAGATCGGACAGGGGAAAGTAGCATTCAAGGAGGACAGTCAACCAGAAAACACAGAAACAAACATGGAAACAGACAAACAAGAAGGCAAAAGTAATAATAATAAACGACATCACTAACAATTCGATGTTTCAGTTTTGGAGTTTGGCCCAGCTGCTAAAGCCGTTTATATTGTGTCTTTAAAGTTTAGAGTTTGAAACTATGTAAGTTATGAATATACCTCATCATAAGATTTAGAAATGGTGTACATCTGTTGCAAAAAGTGCCTGTTGATGGTGGAATAGGGACTTTAAAGGGGTTGATGCATTAGGTTCAAAAAACATTTATTTAAAAGGGCTCTGAAAAAAAAGCTGAAAGTACTATCAAAATACCGTGAACAAAAGCGATAGGACCAATTGAAAATTTGCAAAGAAACATAAATGGAGGTGGCCATCTTGGAACAATGACATCATTGCGCCTTTTCCCCCATATAATTATGGCAAAGAAAATCACTGCAAATCGATTAAAAATAAATATACATATGTAAAATATATATATTGTATGCTTATTTTTCATTTGCAGTGATTTTCTTTGCCCTAAAACATATTTTTTAAATATGCCATATATGATAAAAAGGCGCCTCCAATTATATGTCTTTGCAAATTTCAATAGGTCATATCTCCTTTAGTTTTGGCTGCATTTTGATAAGTCGTTCAATTTTTTTCCAGTTTTTCAGAGCCCTTTTAAATATATGTTGTTTGAAAATAGTGCATCAACCCCTTTAATGAATTATACCTGCAGTCAGACAAGTTAAAACAAATTTGTCTGCTTGGCTACATTAATATCTACTATTCAAAATCAATGTATGTATTGAAGTAAGTTGATATATGCACCTGTTCACTACACAAGTACTGCAACATTTGCTTTCTCCTTGAATACTGTGTTACCATATTATAGACACAATCTACTAGCACTTCTATATGCTCATTCTGTGTAAGTAGAGTCCTGAAATAATAAGGCGGGGAATATACAATTTGACGAAGACAAAAACACAACTATTTGTAGTAAGGGCGGTCTGTGGACCCTATGATGACGCCTACCTAAAGCCCAATGGGACGGTGGCGTTTGATGTGTGTCCATGATCTTTCTTGTCGTGCCCTTAATGGTGTATTCTCTTACTGCTCTGGCTTCTGCCAAGTCATTGAGTAACTTCATTGTGGCTTTCTAGGCTATTGTTTTTTTGTAGTATATTTACACGAGCATATTTGTGTTTTACTTATATTGCCTATTGATGCTGCCTTGTTGGTTAGAGATTAGATCATGGTGGGGATTTCTTTATTTACACTGTCCTGTTTTAATGGGATGACAGTAGGGTAAGTGTGAGGTTTGGTGCACCCTAGAACCGGTTTCAATCCCCAGTGCCCTACTTTGCTACTGACCGTTCCAAGGCGGTAGCCCTATTGTCAACCCTTTTGTGCTTGTGATGTCGATTACTTTTATTATTACTTTTGCCTTCTTGTTTGTCTGTTTCCATGTTTGTTTCTGTGTTTTGTGGTTGACAGTCCTCCTTGAATGCTACTTTCCCTGTCCGATCTTTTTATATTTCTTTGGATACAGAGGGACTGACAAAAACATAACTTTGAGATGGCACCACCCGAGGAACATTGTGACCAACTTTCGTTAAGCTGTTTCGAGCAAGTTGTTTAAAAAATGGTGGACAACAGATGACGGACAGCTGCCTTCATGGGAAAAGCACATGCTCAATAGTTCAAATTTACCATTTGTAAAGCACCATAATAACAAGCTCAGACTACCTTGGGCCGTTCATTTCCTCAGGACCAGACATGTGAAATTTGATTAAAATATAACTATAACTTGTAAGTTGCTGAAATGGACAACTTTCGTAATAGAATATAGACTAGAATATTCTGAATGTGATCGATTAAAATAAATTGGGTTTTATGGCGCACCAACACATGAACGTTTATATGGCGCCTAACATGAATGAACATGCCAGGCTCATCCTCCATTTACATCAAGATAAAATATGGAGAATGGGCCTAGAACCTTCTAACCGGCAAATTCTATAGTAGACGCTCTATTTAAGATGGAGCCACGTTTCCACGTTTGAATGTGAAGTAGATACAAGAAATCGGTCAATTCACATGTCCTGCCTAACGGGGAAGGACTTACAAATAACCTCCTGGGCCCATGGCTCGTTACCCTAAGACATTTTATTGTAAAATAACTTTCACAAATATACATTCTGGAGAAAGAAGCTCTTACCCTCATAATATAATACCTCCCTTCTCACTTTTTATAATCCAATCCAATGTTCCAATAACAAATAACTCCATAAAAGTTTACAACACTGTCACAACACGATCGCCATTTTGAATCTGCCCTTGATTCGTGACGTCATAGTTTCCCACGGTTATTGGTAAAATTAGACCAAGTGAATGAAAATGAGTTTCTCAGTTTCATGGTAGGTAAACACTTTTAACATTTGTTTAACTAATTAGACGTAACTTTAAATAACAATAACAATTCTACAATATGTTTTGGTTTTATTCATCTTTTTTACATGGTGGCACAAACAAGTAGCACCTCTCCTTATCACTTTGGCTGGGGTGCAGTAGGCAAGATGGACCCAATGTTTACATGGTAGACCATTGATGATGCCATCACGCTGGGCCCACTTTGCAAACACAAGAGATATGCTTTTGGATACCTCAGTTGGTGTTAATTTGTGACAGACACAACACAGTTCATCCTCTTGTATTTGTGACTCATCACTGCTGTCATCTGATACCAAGTTAGTGTGATGGTCATCACAGGTTGTGACGTATCCTTGACTGGATTGCTGGGGATTTTTTCTTCTTTTAATTCTCCTTTCCAGATGGTTTGCTGTTTTTCTTATTTTTTTGCTTTGTACCTTTTTTGCTTTGTTGCTTACTCGGTCTCTTTTTTTGACTTTGTTAATTTTCAATTATATTTATCACTACCTCTTCTTTTACTAATGGCTTTTCCTGAAACTAACTTTCTCATTGTTTTCCTTGGTTTCTTACTTTTCCCACTCTTTTCTGTCCTTAGATGTTTTACCCTCTCTCCTCAAATAACCCAAAATCCTCCCCGACCCTTGCTCCACCAATTGACGGGGAGATTAAACGGGTCGTCAGAAGACGGTTAAAAAAACAACAACAAAAAAACAAACAAACCCAAAATCCTCCTTTTCATCATCACACTTGCCATTATTTTCTACTTTTCCACCATTCAACTGCATTACTATCCTGATAATCACTATTCCCAACATAGATTTCCGATGGCTTCAGGTATTCCTGTGGGACGGCCTGCGCATTGAACGGATAAATACCTGTGCGTCTGAATCCACCTTGTATGTTTGCCGGAGACAGTGCCTGCTGATACACATGGCAAGCCACCTCGCAAATATTGTATCGTGTAATGGATTCCTGAGTTTCGCGAATAAGTTTGTGGCACTGGTTGTTGTACATACTCTCGAAGGAGTCCTAGCAAGCTACATCCACAGGCTGTAAAATGTGACTGGTATGGGCAGGCAACACAAACAGGATGATCCCTTTCTCCTTGGCAAAGTCTGATAGACTGATAGTATGTGAGACTTATGTCAATCAAACAGAAGCAAAACCTTCTGATTACTGCGGCCTGGAACATGGTTGAGGAAATGATGTTCAAGGTAATCCCAGAAAATGATGCCATTGGACCACCCAGACTCACTGACCGTACCAACAGCTCCAGTTGATGCTCCCTCCATTAACTCGGCCATCATTCGTTTGCCAAGAAATGAAATATAAAATAGGGTAGAATGGCCACTCCACTGGCACTCCCACAACCAAGAATAGTGATGGTCTGCGCTTTTCCTGATGTCACAGAAGATGGTCCATTGGAAGAGCTAGCTACAACATAAGGGCGTATGTGGTAAATCGTAATTCCCTTTTCATCCACATTGAAAATCAGATGAGGTGTCTCAGAAAATCCATGCTCTTCAAGGGTTGTTTTAAGATGCTTGAGATATTCGGAAACAGTGCTTTCCGATGCAATTTTGGCTCTTGTATATTCAAGTCCTTTGGGCTTTAACACTTTGATCTCGGGGCATCTTGAGAAGAAGCCCCTCATCCACTTTATGGTCAATGGGCTGTCCTTGGATCTTTTGCCAAGATGAAATGCAAAGTCACTTGCTATGTCAACACATTCTTGTCTTGTGTATCCATAGCCAACACTTGCCATATGTTTAATGTGTCACACTAGCTTGGCCTCTTGGTACAGATCAAACAAAGGAGCTTTTCCAAATACCACAGTATCTGGGTCAATTTCCCCAAGGACACGATCCCTTAGGGTTGAATCAGGCAACCTTTACACTTTGGCAGCATTCTCACTGACATGGCCTTATCTTTTACTTCCTGATAGGCTGTAGTCAATACAATAGTTGATTACAGCCTGTACTTGTGGCTCAATTGCTGCGGATTTGAAATTGCTTTACTTTCTATAGTGGCTTTGTGACATTGACCAAACTTATTTTTTATATCGGCCTTAATTCTACACTATATCGTCAAGTGACTTGCATTGATAAAATGTAAACAGAGCAGACGACGAAAACGGCAATGTTTAATATTGTATGAAAAGGGTTAAAAGGGGTCTTTTTCATAGGTCATCGTTTGGAATTAGTAAATTTTATATAAATTTATTTAAATAAATAAACAATATTTACCTGTTTAAATCGTATATTTAACGCGTTGTTTGCAAGTAGTAGTAATTCATGCGTAGTAAATATTTTCCCACGGTCAGTCTCACGCACTGCGAAAATCTCACGAGATCCGGTGTAACTGGAAAATACTGGACAGGGAAAAAACTGGACGGAAGCTACACTGCGCATGCGCGTATTACTTTCGGCTAAATATAACAAAACTGTCTATAGGGAGCATCTCAAAGGTGAAAGTCAATGCAAATGTACAACACAATGCAGAAGAATCATAGAAATTGTACACACCAGCTGCCAATGGGAACTTCGCATACTTTCCCTTATTATTTTGTACGATGACTGCATTAATATAATAGTCTGGATGAACTCAAAGGCGCAGCAACACATGAAAGGTTATATGGCGCCTAATAGGCATGAACATGCCAGGCTCATCCTTCATGTACACGGAAATAAAATATAGAGAATGGGCCTAGGACCTTCTCACCTTGAACGTCAGAGTTGCTGCAAATTCTATTGTAGACACTCCATTTACGCTGCCACTGCTCTTAGTGATGTGGGCGAGAAGGCACCTGAAACAATGCAGGGGTCATGATGAAGACCTTTAATGAGCATGAACAAAAAATGACAAAATGAATATGAATGGGGGTGGGGTGAGGGGGTGGAGTCCTACCCCTCTGCAGTTGCAGCGGTTGCATTCTACACCGGCACCCACACGGGGAGCTGGATAGCTAACCTTAATGTAGTTGTATACAAACTCATAATATAATGAATTCTCATGTCAGCCTCATTAATGAGGCAATAGTATAACCAATAACACTCTATTAAATCAGAGCGGTACCATTGTTAGAGGAAAATAACCGCCGAGAAATTACTGGACACAGTCGGGAAAAAAGTGGACATTATTGTGTATCTCAATAATATGTTATCATATCTCATCTCCAATGTTTTCCCGCTCATCTCTCATGCCAACCTCACTAATGAGGCAATAGTATAACCAATAAAACTCTATTAAATCAGAGCGGTACCATTGTTACAGGAAAATAACCGCCGGTAAAAAACTGGACCATATTGTGTGTCTCAATAATATGTTATCATATCCCAACTCCAATGTTTTCCCGCTCATCCCTCATGTCAACCTCATTAATGAGGAAATAGTATAACCATTAAACTCTATTAAATCAGAGCGGTACAATTGTTAGAGGAAAATAACCGCCGGGCAATAACTGGACACAGCCGGGAAAAAACTGGAATTTATTGTGTATCTCAATAATATGTTATCATATCTCATCTCCAATGTTTTCCCGTTCATCTCTCATGCCAACCTCACTAATGAGGCAATAGTATAACCAATAACACTCTATTAAATCAGAGCGGTACAATTGTTACAGGAAAATAACCGCCGGGAAATAAGTGGACACAGCCGGGATACAACTGGACATTATTGTGTATCTCAATAATATGTAATCATATCTCATCTCCAATGTTTTCCCGCTCATCTCTCATACCATCCTCATTAATTAGGCAATAGTATAACCAATAACACTCTTATAAATCAGAGCGGTACCATTGCTAGAGGTAAATAACCGCCGGGAAATAACAGGACACAGCCGGGAAAACACTGGACATTATTGTGTATCTCAATAATATGTTATCATATCTCATGCCCAATGTTTTCCCGCTCATCTCTCATGCCAGTCTCATTAATGAGGTAATAAGATAACCAATAACACTCTATTAAATCAAAGCGGTACCATTGTTAGAGGAAAATAGCCGCCGGGAAATAACTGGACACAGCCGGGAAAAAACTGGACATTAATGTGTATCTCAATAATATGTTATCATATCTCATGCCCAATGTTTTCCCGCTCACCTCTCATGCCAACCTCACTAATGAGGCAATAGTATAACCAATAACACTCTATTAAATCAGAGCGGTACCATTGCTACAGGAAAATAGCCGCCTGGAAATAACAAGACACATCCGGGAAAACACCAGACATTATTGTGTATCTCAATAATATGTTATCATATCTCAACTCCAATGTTTTCCCGCACATCCCACATGTCAACCTCATTAATGAGGCAATAGTAAATCCAATAACACTCTATTAAATCAGAGCTGTACAATTGTTACAGGGAAATAACCACCTGGAAATAGCTGGACACAGCCGGGAAAAAACTGGACATTATTGTGTAGCTCAGTAATATGTTATCATATCTCAACTCCAGTGTTTTCCCGCTCACCCCTCATGGCAATCATTAATGGGGCAATAATATAACCAATAACAGTCTATTAAATCAGAACTGTACCATTGTTACAGGAAAATAACCGCCGGCTAATAACTGGACACAGCCGGGAAAAAACTGGACATTATTGTGTAGCTCAGTAATATGTTATCATATCTCAACTCCAATGTTTTCCCGCACACCCCTCATGGCAATCATTAATGAGGCAATAGTATAACCAATAACAGTCTATTAAATCAGAGCGGTACCATTGTTAGAGGTAAATAACCGCCGGGAAGTAACTGGACACAGCCGGGAAAACACTGGACATCATTGTGTATCTCAATAATATGTTATCATATGTTATCTCCAATGTTTTCTCGCTCATCTCTCATGCCAACCTCACTAATGAGACAATAGTATAAGCAATAACAGTCTATTAAATCAGAGCGGTACCATTGTTAGAGGTAAATAACCGCCGGGAAATAACTGGACACAGCCGGGAAAACACTGGACATTATTATGTATCTCAATAATATGTTATCATATCTCAACTCCAATGTTTTCCGGGTCATCCCTCATGTCAGCCTCATTAATGAGGTAATAGTATAACCAGGAACACTCTATTAAATCAGAGCGGTACCATTGTTAGAGGAAAATGACTTCCGGGAAATAACTGGACACAGCCGGGAAAAAACTGAACATTATTGTGTAGCTCAATAATATGTTATCATATCTCATCTCCAATGTTTTCCCGCTCATCTCTCATGCCAACCTCACTAATGAGGCAATAGTATAACCAATAACACTCTATTAAATCAGAGCGGTACCATTGTTAGTGGAAAATAACCGCCGGGAAATAACTGGACACAGCCGGGAAAAAACTGGACGTTATTGTGTATCTCAATAATATGTTATCATATCTCATCACCAATGTTTTCCCGCTCATCTCTCATGCCAGCCTCACTAATGAGGCAATTGTATAACCAATAACACTCTATTAAATCATAGCGGTACCACTGTTACAGGAAAATAACCGCCAGGAAATAACTGGACACAGCTGGGAAAAAACTGGGCATTATTGTGTATCTCAATAATATGTTAGCATATCTCATCTCCAATGTTTTCCCGCTCATCTCTCATGCCAACCTCACTAATGAGGCAATAGTAGTAGTATAGAAAGGGGTGGGGAGGGGTTCTGGCACAGTTTTCCCTCGCGGGGAATGAGAACAACTAGTGAAATATGCCAGGGGAAGACTCAGGCGTGACTCTCATTTACACCACTAAGATCTAAATGTAAGCCACGCCTAAGTCAACACCAACATATTTCAGCAGCTTTCTCAAGCAACCCCGCTCAGGGAAACTCACCAGAACCCCCCCTTTCTATACTACGGTTTGTCATGTTAATAGCATAACATTTGCATGTGCATATTTTCCGAGTGGAATCAGAGACAATTTCTGTGCTTGGGCTATTAACACACGTGACACATATATAATGTGTCTATAACATACGTGTTACATAGAAAAAGTGTGTATACATAATATACACATACAAACATTAAGAACTGTTAAACTAATTGACGGGTTACTTAACACAAAAACAATCATACATGGTTATATAATAACTATAATATACCGTCCACAATTATACAGGGTAGTAAGTAACCTTAATCAACTGTTGTTGGTGATAAAAACAATCACAAACACATTGTACCACCTTTGTGTACAATATGAATAAGAACAACAACAAAATCAAAACCCTGGGGGTGAGAAAATCCCCCGTGCGTAGTATTCTAACTGGGCAGGCCGCTATCACGAGGCAATCTGGAATCTCGTCTGTGGTCAGACACTCGTACCCAATCTATACAAAATAAAAAAAAAAAAAAAAAAGGTTTCCAGCATTTTTTTTGTCTCAAAGCAATTTCACAATCACCGTGCTATTTTATGGGTTTTTTTATGCGCTGTATACACAATTTTTAATTACAATTTAAGCAAATAATCTTCATCGTGATGGTGTTGATGTTTTTTTCAAACAAGGAAAATCTCAAATCGGCAAACAAAATATAACGTAAATATGTAATAGAGTCTGGTCTCTGCGAATTGGTTTATTCAGGGCTCTATATGACGAAGGTTTATTTAAACTCCAACTTTTTTTTGAACTGCGAAGCAAATCCAAGCTTATGGTTTCGTGATTTCCGTCTGTCTATATTTGCATCAATGTATGTGAAACAGTATAAAACAAATGCATCAATGATTCTGGTATGTACAATGTGTTTAAAACAAGATGAATTTAGTACGCACTGGTAAAAAAATGACATCCTCATAATTTGTCATTGGTGCTCTATCCATAGCACTGGAACTATATCCCTGGCATTGGCGCTATAATTTTTAAGAAATCGCGTTTCTCCAACTGAAACGTTTTCCGTGTTATTAACTTGTCATCAGTCAATGTACCGACACCGGCTGGTTGATATTTGATTTGTTCATGTAGATGTGTAGCGGAAAATAGGCAAAAACTGGCGTAAAACATCGGTGGCGACGATCAAGTTGAGAAAAAACTGCGAAGAACGAACGGGCTAAAAGTCCATGGCGTCAAATTAGGCATATTTCGAGAAAATGTTTGGACCTTGTGCGAAGCTTAAACATAACCACACAGAACTGTATTCACAGATTTGTAATATCAAGGCAAATAAAAAAGTTAACGAAGAAATAGCAAAGCATACCCAAATTGTTTACCTTTATTTTTGGCGTTGGAACTACCTCGGAAGTGGCGATGGAGCACTTTTGCATATTACCAGCCGTATCATACCTCTGATTAAAGCCAGCAATGAAGTCCTTGTTTTTTTTTTTTTTTAATTTTCAACCACCAATTTGGTGATCCATTTATTCTACCCGTCAATGGTGCATGGGGGCCCTTGTTAATAAATTCCGTTTTTATGGCTGTTAAGAAATTATCTACTCTAAATATAAGTGAATAATTTTACAAGTATATTGCAATAAGTTTAAGTATCTACAGTTAAATCGCATTAACTTAAAGCAACTCGCCAAAATAACAGCAAAATTACACTTCAAACCCATTTATCAAAACCCGATCCAGGTCATATAATAATGCATATGTGTCGATTAAAAGTATAGATTTATTCATTAAGAACCCGTGATTAAATATGCATAAAATGAATTATGAGTTGATAACTCTTAATTTCGACGCCACAGTCTTGCTGTTTGCCGTTTATATTGCGTCGATAGCAACGCGACATCGCGATACGACAGTGCGACATTGCGATACGACATCGCGACATTGCGATACGACATCGCGACAATTATGTCGTGATGTCGTATCGCAATGTCGCGATGTCGTATCGTGATGTCGCATTGTCGGGCGTCGCATTGTCGCCCACGACAAAGCGACATTATGACGTATTGTCGTAATGTCGCCCACGACAATAAGACATTCTTTCAATTGTACGGAAGCGTATTCGTGCCTCGTCTTGTTGGGTTATATTGAATTTCTCATTTTAAACTATCTCCAGTTGTTATGATATTTATCTATATATCGATATATTTGTGTCGACAAAATACGTTGTAATTCAATAAATGCAAAACAAATACATTGAAATGGTACTTTATTTTACAATAACTCGTTTTTATTGAACTTGACAGTTTTTTCTTTTCTTTATATCGCGTTGAAACAACACAAATAAACATATATCAATACAAAGGTACTCGACGTAATGAGAATTATGTGTATTACACGAGATATTTATCTGATATAGTCGAGATCTTTATTTCAAGTTATGTGCAGTTTGTCGATAATGTGATATAAATATGTCGATTTCAAATCTAAAAAATGATAAAAGAAATTGAGTTAAATTCGTGCTTTATTTAAATCAAATTTACACCGGAATGATTAGCGCCGGTCGTCCGGCCTGCTTCTAATTGCTTTGCTACGCTTTGTTGTTTGTGTATTCTAGTCTCGGACAGCCAAACATGTATGATGTATATGTCTTACTTGCAGATATCGGTTTCGGCAAAATAGGCCGTTAATGTACCCACTAGCGATTATCCGACTGTATTCGCCATTTCTTCACGCAAATAAAAGTCAACGTTTGCATGACCTTTTATTTGGTCTTATCTACCCAGACCTACCCAGAAGAAAACAATAAACGTAACCATCTCTTTCAGAATTTAAAAAGTGACTTTGACCAATCATCGATCATACCCGTTTTTGAGGTGTCAGCATTTTTAAAGAAACAGCACCAGGACCTGGGGGAAAATGGATGGTTGAACAGGCAACTAACGTTGGGGAGATTTTGGCGAGACTTTGATAGAGTTTTTGTACAGTAGACGTATTTTCATGTTAATTAATAGTTTTAAAATTTAAAATGTCTTACTTTTAACTTGTGAAAAGCAGCACATGATGACAACAGGTGTAACTAAACTGTTGTGTTATGCTGTTATTATTAACTGTTATCTGTTACTGGTTAATTTAATGTTGTCTGTTACGTATTTATAGTGTCCCCCTCCCACACCCACTTCACTACCGACGTTACGTTGTAAACCTTCATATCCTCTCACCGCGGGTTCGAATCCCACTGGGAGCTCGACTTGTACGTGAGGAAGTGTCGATTCTTACAGATGGTCTGCCTCCATAAAAATCTAAATTGACCGTCAGATATAACCTTACATGTGTTGAAAATGACGTAAAACCCCATACAAACAAACAAACCACCACCACCTATCGTGAAATGTAAAATTTATGATTGTTATTTTATTTACTGTGAACTGTTCATTGTTATCTGTTATTATTCAAATTCATTTTTTGCCCCCACCCCATACAACCCCACCCTCATTAGCTTTAGTTACAACGTAATGTTATGCAAACGTTGACTTTTATGTGCGTGAAAAACGGGCGAATACAGTGGGCGCTTTTATTTTGTAGTATCTGCCCAGACCAATATTTGCCAGTAAAATGTATGATACCGTCTGTCCAGTTGTCAAGGTCCAGTGAGAGTCAGGATTGAGATGGGATTCATATGGGCAGTTTACCATTTGTTAGAGAGTCCGGGTGAAGCCCCCTGAAACCCAAGACTGTCTGTGGTTGAATATTTTCATGAATTTTAGCTTGGACCCTATTCAAAGTGAAAACCTGTTTTACCCCCACCCCCACCCCATCCTCATGCAGCTGTATTTATAACTTAACGTTATATAAATGCTGACATTTATTTGCGTAAAAAAAGGGCGAATGCAGTTGGCTTATCGCTAGTGAGTACTTTATACGGCCTAATCGGCCTTATCTGCCAAAACCGATATCTGCAAGTAAGACATATACATCATACATGTTGGGCTGTCCGAGACTAGAATACACGAACAACAAAGCGCAGCAAAGAAATCAGAAGCAGGCCTGATGACCGGGGCTAATAATTCCGGTGCAAATTTAATTTAATTATAATATGACGTTAACTCGATTTGTTTTACCATTTTTTAGATTTTAAATAGACATATTTATGTCACATTATCGACAAAATGTACATAACTTGAAATAAAGATCTCGAGTATATCACATGAATATCTCGTGTAATACACATAATACTCATTACGTCGAGTACCTTTATATTGATAATTTTTATTTGTTTTGTTTCAACGCGATATACAGAAAAGAAAACAATGTCAAGTTCATTAA
The DNA here is from genome assembly GCA_037043455.1 of Cyrtodaria siliqua. NCBI lineage: Eukaryota > Metazoa > Mollusca > Bivalvia > Adapedonta > Hiatellidae > Cyrtodaria > Cyrtodaria siliqua. Next base: position 47,371 of record JAWPHD010013165.1, read on the forward strand.
AAAACGATTTATTTTAAAATAAAGAACCATTTCAACGTATTTCTTTAGCATTTATTGAATTACAACGTGTTTTGTCGACACAAATATATCGATATGTAGACATATATCGGAACAACTCGAGATAGTTTAAAAGGAGAAATTCACTATAACCCAACAAGACGAGGCACGAATACGCTTCCGTACAATTGTCGTAATGTCGCCAACGACATCGTGACATCGCGACATTATGACAATTGTACGGAAGCGTATTCGTGCCTCGTCTTGTTGGGTTATAGTGAATTTCTCCTTTTAAACTATCTCGAGTTGTTACGATATATGTCTATATATCGATATATGTGTGTCGACAAAACACGTTGTAATTCAATAAATGCAAAACAAATAGTTTGAAATGATTCTTTATTTTACAATAAATCGTTTTTAATGAACTTGACATTTTTTTCTTTTCTGTATATCGCGTTGAAACAAAACAAATAAAAATATATCAATATAAAGGTACTCGACGTAATTAGTATTATGTGTATTACACGAGATATTTATGTGATATACTCGAGATCTTTATTTCAAGTTATGTACATTTTGTCGATAATGTGACATAAATATGTCGATTTAAAATCTAAAAAATGGTAAAACAAATCGAGTTAACGTCATAATTTTTATAACTAAATTACATTTACACCGAAATGATTAGCCCCGGTCATCCGGTCTGCTTCTGATTTCTTTGCTGCGCTTTGTTGTTCGTGTATTCTAGTCTCGGACAGCCAAACATGTATGATGTATATGTCTTACTTGCAGAAGATAAGGCCGATTAAAGTACTCACTAGCGATTAGCCAACTGTATTCGCCCGTTTTTATGCAAATAAATCTCAACATTTGTATAACGTTAAATAAAGCTGCATGAGGATGGGATGGGATGGGGTTGGGGGTAAAACATGTTTTCACTTTGAATAGGGTCCTAGGCATTCAAGCTAAATTCATGAAATTCAACCACAGACAGTCATGGGTTTCAGAGGGCTTCACCCGGACTCTCTAACAAATGGTAAACTGCCCATATGAATCCCATCTCACTCCTGACTCTCACTGGACCTTGACAACTGGGCAGACGGTATCATGCATTTTACTGGTAAATATTGGTCTGGGCAGATACTACAGAAAAAAAGCGCCCACAGTATTCGCCCGTTTTTTCACGTACATAAAAGTCAACGTTTGCATAACATTACGTTGTAACTAAAGCTACATGAGGGTGGGGTTGTGTTGGGTAGGGGTAGCCGGAGGGGGTCTCTTAAAAGGATAACACAAAAAATGAATTTGAATAATAACAGATAACAATGAACAGTTCACAGTAAATAAAATAACAATCATAAATTTTACATTTCACGATAGGTGGTGGAGGTTTGTTTGTTTGTATGGGGTTTAAAGTCATTTTCAACACATGTAAGGTTATATCTGACGGTCAATTTAGATTTTTATGGAGGCAGACCATCTGTAAGAATCGACACTTCCTCACGTACAAGTCGAGCTCCCAGTGGGATTCGATCCCGCGGTGAGAGGAGAGAAGGTTTACAACGTAACGTCGGTAGTGGAGTGGGTGTGGGAGTGGGACACTATAAATACGTAACAGACAACATTAAATTAACCAATAACAGATAACAGTTAATATAATGTCAAAATAACAGCATAACACAACAGTTTAGTAACACCTGTTGTCATCATGTGCTGCTTCTCACAAGTTTAAAGTAAGACATTTTAAATTTTAAAAATATTAATTAACATGAAAATACGTCTACTGTACAAAAACTCTAACAAAGTCTCGCCAAAATCTACCCCAACGTTAGTTGCCAGTTTAACCATCCATTTTCCCGCAGGCCCTGGTTCTGTTTCCCGATCTTAATCCGTGTAGCATAGCGTAGCGAAGAATTTAAAAGTAGTCCGGGTGACCAAGGCTAGAGTAAAGTTACTTTAAAAATGTTGCCACCTCAAAACGAGGTCATACCAAAAAACGGGTATGATCGATGATTGGTCAAAGTCAGTTTTTAAATTCTGAAAGAGATGGTTACGTTTATTGTTTTCTTCTGGGTAGGTCTGGGTAGATAAGACCAAATAAAAGGTCATGCAAACGTTGACTTTTATTTGCGTATAGAAATGGCGAATACAGTCGGATAATCGCTAGTGGGTACATTAATCGGCCTATTTTACCAAAACCGATATCTACATCATACATTTTTGGCTTTCCGAGACTAGAATCCACGAACAACAAAGCGTAGAAAATAAATCAGAAGCAGGCCGGATGACCGGGGCTAATCATTCCGGTGTAAATTTGATTTAAATAAAGCACGAATTTAACTCGATTTCTTTTACCATTTTTTAGATTTTAAAATCGACATATTTATATCACATTATCGACAAACTGCACATAACTTGAAATAAAGATCCCGAGTATATCAGATAAATATCTCGAGTAATACACATAATTCTCATTACGTCGAGTACCTTTATATTGATATATTTTTATTTGTGTTATTTCAACGCGATATAAAGAAAAGAAAAAACTGTCAAGTTCAATAAAAACGATTTATTGTAAAATAAAGTACCATTTCAACGTATTTGTTTTGCATTTATTGAATTACAGCGTGTTTTGTCGACACAAATATATCGATATATAGATAAATATCATAACAACTCGAGATAGTTTAAAATGAGAAATTCAATATAACCCAACAAGACGAGGCACGAATACGCTTCCGTACAATTGAAAGAATGTCGCGTTGTCGTTGGCGATATTACGACAATTGTACGGAAGCGTATTTGTGCCTCGTCTTGTTGGGTTATATTGAATTTCTCATTTTAAACTATCTCCAGTTGTTATGATATTTATCTATATATCGATATATTTGTGTCGACAAAACACGTTGTAATTCAATAAATGCAAAACAAATACGTTGAAATGGTTCCTTTATTTTACAATAACTCGTTTTTATTGAACTTGACAGTTTTTTCTTTTTCTTTATATCGCGTTGAAACAACACAAATAAACATATATCAATATAAAGGTACTCGACGTAATGAGAATTATGTGTATTACACGAGATATTTATCTGATATACTCGAGATCTTTATTTCAAGTTATGTGCAGTTTTGTCGATAATGTGATATAAATATGTCAATTTAAAATCTAAAAAATCGTAAAAGAAATCGAGTTAAATTCGTGCTTTATTTAAATCAAATTTACACCGAAATGATTAGCCCCGGTCATCCGGCCTGCTTCTAATTGCTTTGCTACGCTTTGTTGTTCGTGTATTCTAGTCTCGGACAGCCAAACATGTATGTGTCTTACTTGCAGATATCGGTTTTGGCAAAATAGGCCGATTAATGTACCCACTAGCGATTATCCGACTGTATTCGCCATTTCTTCACGCAAATAAAAGTCAACGTTTGCATGACTTTTATTTGGTCTTATCTACCCAGACCTACCCAGAAGAAAACAATAAACGTAACCATCTCTTTCAGCATTTAAAAACTGACTTTGACCAATCATCGATCATACCCGTTTTCGGTATGACCTCGTTTTGAGGTGTCAGCATTTTAAAGAAACAGCACCAGGGCCTGGGGGAAAATGGATGGTTGAACAGGCAACTAACGTTGGGGTGATTTTGGCGAGACTTTGATAGAGTTTTTGTACAGTAGACGTATTTTCATGTTAATTAATAGTTTTAAATTTAAAATGTCTTACTTTTAACTTGTGAAAAGCAGCACATGATGACAACAGGTGTAACTAAACTGTTGTGTTATGCTGTTAATTTTGACATAATATTAACTGTTATCTGTTACTGGGTTAATTTAATGTTGTCTGTTTACGTATTTATAGTGTCCCCCTCCCACACCCACTCCACTACCGACGTTACGTTGTAAACCTTCTCTCCTCTCACCGCGGGTTCGAATCCCACTGGGAGCTCGACTTGTACGTGAGGAAGTGTCGATTCTTACAGATGGTCTGCCTCCATAAAAATCTAAATTGACCGTCAGATATAACTCTTACATGTGTTGAAAATGACGTAAAACCCATACAAACAAACAAACCACCACCACCTATCGTGAAATGTAAAATTTATGATTGTTATTTTATTTACTGTGAACTGTTCATTGTTATCTGTTATTATTCAAATTCATTTTTTTTGTTATCCTTTTATGAGACCCCCTCCGGCTACCCCCCCACCCCATAACAACCCCACCCTCATTAGCTTTAGTTACAACGTAATGTTATGCAAACGTTGACGTTTATGTGGGTGAAAAACGGGCGAATACAGTGGGCGCTTTTATTTTGTAGTGTCGCCCAGGACCAATATTTGCCAGTAAAATGCATGATACCGTCTGCCCAGTTGTCAAGGTCCAGTGAGAGTCAGGATTGAGATGGGATTCATATGGTCAGTTTTACCCATTTGTTAGAGAGTCCGGGTGAAGCCCCCTGAAACCCAAGACTGTCTGTGGTTGAATATTTTCATGAATTTTAGCTTGGACCGTATTCAAAGTGAAAACATGTTTTACCCCCACCCCCACCCCATCCTCATGCAGCTGTATTTATAACTTAACGTATATAAATGCTGACAATTATTTGCGTAAAAAAGGGCGAATGCAGTTGGCTAATCGCTAGTGAGTACTTAATCGCCTAATCAGCCTTATCTGCCAAAACGATATCTGCAAGTAAGACATATACATCATACATGTTGGGCTGTCCGAGAACTAGAATACACAAATAACAAAGCGCAGCAAAGAAATCAGAAGCAGGACGGATGACCGGGGCTAATCATTCCGTGCAAATTTAATTTAATTATAATATGACGTTAACTCGATTTGTTTTACCATTTTTTAGATTTTAAATCGACATATTTATGTCACATTATCGACAAAATGTACATAACTTGAAATAAAGATCTCGAGTATATCACATAAATATCTCGTGTAATACACATAATACTCATTACGTCGAGTACCTTTATATTGATATATTTTTATTTGTTTTGTTTCAACGCGATATACAGAAAAGAAAAAAATGTCAAATTCATTAAAAACGATTTATTGTAAAATAAAGAACCATTTCAACGTATTTGTTTTGCATTTATTGAATTACAACGTGTTTTGTCGACACAAATATATCGATATATAGACATATATCGGAACAACTCGAGATAGTTTAAAAGGAGAAATTCACTATAACCCAATAAGACGAGGCACGAATACGCTTCCGTACAATTGTAAGAATGTCGCTACGCCCGACAACGCGACATCGCGATACAACATCACGACATTGCGATACGACATCGCGACATAATTGTCGCGATGTCGTATCGCAATGTCACATTGTCATATCGCAATGTCGCGATGTCACATTGTCGGGTGTCGCATTGTTGCGCACGACACTGCGACATTGTATCTGGCCGCAACCGGACACCGTAGAAATAAAATTATGTACGATAGATATATACCTCGCCATCTGTAGGTTTAAAAACGGTATACATCTGTTGTAAACTGTGTTTGTTGATGGAGGGATAGGTATGGGAAGCCATAACCGTCAAAATGTGGATATTTACAAACAATTCAATGACAGGCCATTTAATTCAACATGAAGTCATTTGATGACGTACATATTGATTCGATGCGACGTGTAAACTCGGTACATTCGTTAAAAAGTGAATTGATACGGTTCAAAGTGAAATGATACGGTGTACAATTTTAAACCATACGACGCAAAGTCATTTGATGACGTACACATTGATTTGATGCGACGTGTAAACGCGGTTCATTCGTTACAAAGTGAATTGATACGGCTCGAAGTGAAATGATACGGTGTAAAATTTCAAACCAGACGACGCAAAGTCATTTGTTGACGTACATATTGATTTGATGCGACGTGTAAACTCTGTTCATTCGTTACAAAGTGAATTGATACGGATCGAAGTGAAATGATACGGTATAAACTCGGTTCATTTGTTACAAAGTGAACTGATACGGTTCGAAGTGAAATAATACGGTGTAAAATTTCAAACCTTAAGATGCAAAGTCATTTGATGACGTACATATTGATTCGATGCGACGTGTAAACTCTGTTCATTCGTTACAAAGTGAACTGATACGGTTCGAAGGGAAATGATATGGTTTAAAATTTCAAACCATACGACGCAAATAGAAATCATTCAGTGCAATGACAAACCATTTGACAAAAAAACTAATGCAATACAATCAAATACAAGTCAGTACGATGAAAACTTAAACGATTCATCGGAAAATGTGAAGTGATACAGAACAAAGTAAATCAGCATGATGCAATATGAATCAGTTTAACGCAAATACATTTAGTCTGGTGGTTAGTAAAATGATCCGAAACTGATTTGATTACGTGCAAAGTGAAACGGTGCGACATCTGGCGGCGATATTTGCAGGGTTATTTCCCCTACATAACATATATATTATTATAAATCAAAGTACTAAAAGTACTGAGAATGCAAGGTTTGATAGGAAAGACTGTATGAATATTTGCACGATCAAATTTCCATAAATTTTACATAGTTTTAGCCAACTTGGCGATCTTTGGCGACCTACCAAAATCTTAGAGGGTCAATCCATTCCAAATATGCTGTGATCAATTGTCATTAAACTGTTTTAAATCTAGATTGGAATATTATTTTATAAAATTGCTGATGGATAGACAGATGTGTGATTTGTGGTCATGGCCAAACTGTCACTCAAGATGACCTCCATGTCTAAAATAATGTCTTTTACAGAGTGGCGTGTATTAAGTAGTCTTCCGGGAACAAGATGCACAAGAGGGCCTGTTTCAGCTTGAATAGTGTAAGGCCGGAAAACATTTTTTGTCTCGACTATTCAAAGAAAAAAAAGAGACATAGGTGTTCATTTTCTCACAAACTGTATGCACTAGACCTTTCAAACTTTGCTTGTAGTTGTATCTTGGGTGGTACATTGCAACGCGACAAAGCAAATGTGGAAGTGACCTTGACCCTCCAAGCAAAAGGCAGATAACTTAATAATTTTCAGGTTCAACTTTTGCGTTTAGGTCACTTCTTCACAAACTGTATGCACTAGACCTTTAAAACTTTGCTTATAGTTGTATCTTGGGTGGTACATCACAACGTGACAAAGCAAATGTGAAAGTGACCTTGACCCTCAAAGCAAAGGGCTGATAACTTAATTGTTACCTTCAACCTTTGCGTTTAGGTCACTTTTTCACAAACTGTATGCACTAAGACCATTTGAAACTTTGCTTATAGTTGTATCTTGAGTGGTACATTGCAACGTGACAAAGCAAATGTGGATGTGACCTTCACCATCCAAGTAAAGGGCAGATAACTTTAATTGTTACATGTACATCACTCTCTCATGAACAATAATTATGCACTAGATGTTTTATACCTAATTTATAGCTTAATCTTTGGAAGAAAACATATTCTATTTTGACATAGTTGTGTCTTGGGTAGTGCATCTTTTTGGATGCATGAATTTCATCTATGACCTTGCCTTCTTTCCGGAGCTGATGATTTTTAGCTCTACTGGTCAAGGGCCTTCATTTTTCATCCGATCTTTACAAAACTTTAACATATTGTTAATATCAATAAAAGCACGCACAAGTTGGAAAACCAGCCAGATCGGACTAGTAACAGCGGAGTTATGGCCCTTGATTTAGTTAAACAATGCTATATTTTGCCTCGTTAATACAACAGGGCTTTCATTTTTCATCTGATCTTTACCAAACTTTACCAGATGTTTTGCCTTTTTTTATTATTAGTATATCTTTTTTTATTATTTGTACATTCATTTTGGTTTAAACTTGTTTTAAATATATATATATAATTTTATATTTTTTTATTTATTTCTAGAATATTTATTTATTTATTTTTTTTTTTTTTTTTTGTGTTTGATATATTTATTGATTTATTGTTTAACTGTTTTTTGTTCATTTTTTTGTTGTTGTTTTAGAAATTGTTTATACATATATATATATGTATTTTTTTTTATTTCATTATTTTTTTCGGTTCGTTGATTTTTGATGGAGTTACGGCCCCTTGACATTTTTACTTTGAATTTCTTGTCGGCTCTACTCCTCCTAAAGCCTTGTTGGATTTCGACGAAACTTGGCAGGATGTCTAGTTGTGCATAGCACGCTTTTTCCCAGTTCACTGATTTATGACGGAGTTATGGCACTTTCACATTTAAATTTCAACATTTCCTAAACTTTCTACAAAATTTGGCAGGAAGCCTCAGTATGATGTCTAGTTGTGCAAATCGCGGTATATCAATGAAATCTCGGACAAGTTCGAAAACCAGCAAGATCTTGTTAGTAACGACAGGTTATGGCCCTTGATTTGTTGAAAAATGCTATATTTTATTTCCTTTGTTAACTCTGTAGTTACTTCATTTTTTATCTGATCTTTACCATATTTGTTCAGAATGTTAATATAACCCCGTCCCCCACCACCCCGCCCTATTTTTATAAAATGTCATTCATAGAAATGGGACAAATTAAAAAATACCCATGCTGGACTAGACACAGCATACTTAATGCCCATGATTACCAGGTGAGCGATCTAAGGCCATCCTATCCCTGTTGTTTTGCAATGTATGAAAAATAATACTGATGGGAATTTTATGTCGACAACCCTTGATGTAAGAGCCGTTTTAGTCAGTAGAGCATCCACAGGCCCTCTTGGGCCTCTTGTTTTTAATTGAACGGCATTTTACTTTTAAACACATGCAAATAAATGTCATCACAGCAAACGGCAAACTCCATTGTTTTTAAAAAATCAAAGGCTATAACTCTGATGTGTCTAGTCTGATGCAACTGGTTTTGAACTTGTCCAAGTTCAGTGGCGTAACCTAGAAAACGTCTTCTGCTGCAGGGACAAATAACTTAACAAGAGGCACTACCCGTTGATTCAACTTCTCTATGTCTGTCCCACACATTGAAAAGAAACTTTACTGTAGTATTTACTAAAAAAAAAAAAATACAAATTTATTGGTGGAAAGAAGAATTCAAATTGACTATAAGTAAATAGACGGGTAAAAGTGACCATACTTTTGATAAACAACAACAACAACAAGAAACAAAACAGAACCTAGCTGGACGAAGTAGGTAAAAATGCTGCAGCTATGTGCAGTTTCAAACGGTGTCCAGTTGGGGCCAGATACAATGTCGCATTGTCGTGCGCAACAATGCGACACCCGACAATGTGACATCGCGACATTGCGATATGACAATGCGACATTGCGATACGACAACTCGCCACTGAGATACGACAACGCTACATTGCAATATGACATCGCAACATAATTGTCGCGATGTCATATTGCAATGTCGCGACAACGCAATGCAATGTCACGACAACGCTACATTGCAATATGACATCGCGACATAATTGTATTGCAATGTCGCACTGTCGCACTGTCGTGACATTGCATTGGATTGTCGCGACATTGCAATATGACATTGCAATGTAGCGTTGTCGTATCTCAATGTCGAGGTGTCGTATCGCAATGTCGCATTGTCATATCGCAATGTCGTGATGTCGCATTGTCGGGTGTGGCATTGTTGCCCACAATGTTAACAGAATGTTAACCTACTTCGTCCAGCTAGGTTCTGTTCTGTTTCTTGTTGTTGTTGTTTATTTATCAAAATTATGGTCACTTTGACTTATAGTCAATTTCAATTCTTCTTTCCACATCGAATCAATATGTACGTCATCAAATTACTTCATGTTAAATTAAATGGCATGTCATTGAATGGTTTGTAAATATCCACATTTTGACGGTTATGGCTTCCCATAGATAGGTACTTTAAATTATCGATCACTATTTATTTGATAACATCTATTGATATGATAATATCGCCACTTCAACTTGAAACGGATGCATCTGATTGTATACTGTGTTGATGAGCCGTTAAATAACATTCAACATGCAATACATTCCGCCTCGTTATCAGGAAAATGCCGGCTTATGTAAGAGTAGTACTTCCGAGTGAATTGGAAAGTGACATTTATTGTATCCTCGTCAACCGTGACAAATACTGAACGATAATTGATGTTTATAAGATGTTATTATGAAACATAATTGAAGATATTACCATCGTAATGTCCTACCAACGATCGCGACTAACAGAGTGCACAAATCATGGATTTATTGAATGTGAATTTGCCATGTGGCTACTGAGGACGATACCCTTTCTGTTGCTTCTAATTGGAACATTGGGCAATCTCGTGAGTTTTGCGGTTCTAGTTCGGCGACGAATGAGGAAGTATACCACAACTGTGTATCTATTGTTTTTGAGTGTATCTGACACTATCATTCTTTGGACAGCACTTTTGCGGGAGACATTAACACACGCGTATGACATAGATCTTAGGAGCTTGTCTGGTTTTACTTGCAGCTTCATGAACTGGGTTAGTTGGACGTCTGCCGGCGTCTCCATATGGATTTTAGTTATCATGACCATGGAAGAGATGTATCGTCTCAAGTGGCCTACTCAAGCGAAAGTGATCTCTGTGCCTAAAAATGCTTTGAAAGTAATGTTAGTAACTCTCTCAATTTTATTTGTTTTAACAAGCCATATGACTTTTGGATATCAAATGCAAGACGTATACATCAACACAACTACTAGTAATGGGACCATCAGAGAACTGACTGAGCAATGCGTACTCTCCTCAGACGAATACGCCACATTTTACAACGGTATTTGGGCGGTATTGTTACTCATTTTCGCAAACATAATACCGATTCTTCTGATCATAATAGGTAACTCTTTCATCGTAATAACTTTAAAGATTCGATCAAGGCGAAGCGGCGCCGTTCTTTCTTCAAAGGAACGTTCCCGGATTAAGCTGCTGTTCAAATTATGCGCCTTCTTCCTGCTGACTATAACACCTTACTGTGTGTATTTGGTTGTTGCAAAAACCCACGTAAAGGATGCGATGTACGTCGAACAAAACCTTGCCTTCGTCATCGTCAGCATCTTGCTTTGGAGCAACTTTGCCCTTAATTTCTTCTGGTATATGTTTAGTGGATCGCAGTTCAAGAAAGAGTTCAAAGCACTCGTGAATGACATTTCAGAAAAGCTGAGATTAAAATGTTTTCACTGCAATAAGATACAAGTACAGGTCAGCGATAATTCGACCTCGGATGGTGACATGACGATAGAAACACAGATATAGTAGTCGACCCGCTAAGCGAGTTTTCTATACGCTGGCACAATTTACCGTTTGCGTTAGGTACTTACTTTACATAGTAAAGGTTATAATAGCGTAAATGAGTCTCCATGCCCGTTCCATAGTAAAGTTAGAATGCTGACAACCTGTTAAAATCTCAAACCTGATTAGAATTCTGGGAAACTTACTTTATCATGTCTGCTATTAAACATCAACAAGGAAATAGGGGGTTTAATACCTTCTAAGAAATATTTCTTCAGTTGTATACTACACCGGGTCAAGGGTCAAAGCTATTTTTACCCCTTGCAATTTCGTACCCTGTCTACTTACACTTCTGACATTTATATAAAAAAACTGTCAAAAACACGAAGAGCTCCCTTTTCAAATATCAACAATAATACAGAATACAGTTACAGCCAAAAAATAACTGGAAATTGCACTAAAAAGTTTTTAAAGAGAAAAAGATTAGCACTCTTTAATACAGAAATACTTTCGACGGCACCAGGGGAGCACATCCGGCTGATTTAGTGGAATTAAACCTAAAGATAGCGTTATTTCCGTTAAGCCCAGGAAAACAACTGACCAATCAAATTAATTAAAATGAGTGTTCGAGATGCTGCGAAAAAATTGTTTACTGAAGTCTGATTGGACTATACGAAAGAGGAAGAAATCAATAAACATTCAGTCGAATACGTTTTATTGAGGACGATAATGATTCGCAATGTTTGAATTGAATTGAATTGAATTGGGGTTTTAAGGCGTACCAATACATGAAAAGTTTATAGGGCGCCAGGCTCATTTTCCATGTACATCGAGATAAAATATGGATAACGGGCCTAGAACCTTCTCACCCTGAACTGCAGAGTTGCTGCAAATTCTACCGTAGAAACTCCATATAGGCTGGAGCCACGTTATTGTTTTTCTGCCACTGCTCTTTTGATACGAGCGAGATAGCACCTGAAACAATGCAGGGTTCATGATGAAGACTTTTAATGAACATGAACAAAAAATGATAAAATGAACATGAATTTGGGGGGATTCTACCCCTCTGCCTACCCCCCCAAAGGGATATGCAGTGGCCCTATTCTTTGCCCCGTGACCAAACGGGGGCACCCGGGAACCACACGGGGCCTGTTTGAACACTGAAGATCCGATTGAAATATACAATAGTATTTTTAACAGTCTCAGCGATATCCGATATGTTTAAGCATTATTAAGGCATGGAATAAGGTTATGGTATCCATTAGAACATGCATATACGGGTAAATGATGAACAATATAGTTTTAATACTTGTTATGCAATTGCCTGTAATCTCTGTACAAATCTTATTCAACCTTAAATGTCTTTATTCGTCAATTCCGTAATAATCTTGTGCGTTGTTATTAGGAAGGTGATCGAACTATGATCGGATATACGCGTGCACTATTAAAACTAGACATCTGAAGAAACGCTGAAACAGTGAACGGTGGTATCCAGTTGTGCGGACCGGACAGATTGTGGACAATATGATGACGTCGACCTAAATCCTCAAAGGACTTGTAGCGTTTGATGTTTGTCTTACATCCTACGTCTTACCGTTAAGGGTGTGTTCTCATGTTGCTCTAGTTTTTGCCGAGATACTGAGTACTTGCAGTGTGGCTTTCTAAGATTATGTTTTGTATATTCATATATACATGATCATCTATCTGCTATAATTATATCGCCTAGTAATGCTGCCTTATTTGTAATTATAGTATGAAAATGATCCATCATGATCACCATGATGATGATGATCATCATCATTATCATCATCATCATCATCATCATCACGTGTTTTTCTCTATATGTGTTTTATAAATATATTGCTATTGGATCGTGGATCGTTCTTTTCGTCCTGATATATTTATTTGCTTTATGAAATAAATCGCATGAAAATGTGTTTTAATTTATGCCATTCTGATTAAAACATATCTATCTATATCAGCTGTATAATAATTTAATAATTCACACACGTCATTTTACAATGATTCTAAGACACGTTCAAATGAAACTATTGTTATAAAACATAATTAACACTCGCCGCACGCACGCGCGTACATCACGCACATCCACATACCCGGCAGTCATTTCTTAAAGCACACACACACACACACACACACACACACACACGCACGGCACGCACGGCACGCACGCACGAACACACACGACACTCTTTGTTCTTAACCCCACTACCCCCACCCCCACCCCCACACTCACACACTCGCCCATACCAGAGGATGTAACCACCCCCCCACCCCCTCCCGAGTACTGAATACTCCTTATTTTAGAGACCGAGTACTTAATACAATTTAGATCCGGACAAAAATTTTAAGTATAAAATTACAAAGGGCAATAACTCCAATTTGAATGATGACCTAAAACACCTATGGGCCGGGATCTGCTAGATGAATGAATGTCCGATTATCAAAATTAGACCTTTATTTGCCTTTGTTTATATTTTATGATTTTTTTGTAAATATTTGGTTTTAAAAATACATTTTATGAGTACTAAATACTAAATAGTGTGTTGTGCGAGTACTGCGTACCAGGCTCGTGCGTACTGAATACCACCTAAAATGCCCTGAATACTGCGTACCAAAAGGGTGGTTTCAGTCTCATACCACCCTACCTTCTACACATATTACATATTATGCATTACTGTTCAGTTAACGACTCCGCAAGACAAACACTGTGGAATGCATTAATACAAAATATTGGATTAAAGTCATACAAAGAGTTTATTCTTAAAGGTCCTTGAGATCAGATATGCATATTATTATCAGGATTCAAACATTTTTCGACAATTGAATCTGAAACTGATAACATGTTGGCTATTATTGTAAAAATGGTTCATACTATTTTTAATTATACATAGTAATGCAGCTTATTGTCACGAAGGTGTAATTAATTACTATAAGTATATTTAAAATACATAATGGTTAAGTGTCTCTTTCAGTAATGCCAGCAGGCAGCTGACGATATTACGACTCCGTTTTTAATGCTGGGAATATTCTTTAATTATTTTGTGTAGATATACATTGCTACATAAATACTTTAGATTTTATGTGTTTTATTATAGAAAATGAAATAAAATTTTCAATAGTGGTTCCTACTGAGTTTAATAAGTCTATATTATTAATTATGAGAGTATGCATGGACTAATTTAAGCTGAGTAAACTGTACCATTTTTACATGTTGAGTTTCGTTTCGGCAAGAGTCATAAATATGATGCATGTTTAACTAATTTAAGCTGAGTAAACTGTACCATTTTTGAATCTTGAGTTTCGTTTCGGCAAGAGTCATAAATATTATACATGTTAATATATAGGGTTATGAGTATATTGCACCATTTTGTCTTCTTGTGTTTCGTTTCGGCAAGAGTCATGCATATCGTAATACATAGCAAAATATGATTCATATAAATAGTATTTATCTCAAATTCTGAACTCATCTATAGTCTAATTGTAAAATAATCATTAATCAACATGCATTGATGTATGGATATAGTCTTGATCCATTATAAATATAGATATATGATAACGTTCGCTAATGTTACATTTTGAATTTGTATTATATGTTACAATTATATGTATATGCTCTCCTGTACATTGGAGGAAATAAAGAATCTATCTATCTACAACGCTGAGGAGTTATTTAATATCTTAAGACTAATCATGTTCATCATATAAAAACATGTGATGAGGACACTCTGCCTCGGTTGATATTAATTTTCTCAGGTTGACAATATTCACTGTCACCCTCACAGGAATGTAATTATTGGGATGTGACAGTGGAAATGTCATCCGAGGCGAAGCGGAGGTTGACATTATTTTTCCGATGGTTGGCAATAACCACTGTCACCCTCACTATTTATATTTATTTTATTATACCGAACACAAAAAATGGCCAGTTCCGCTGTAACGGGAAAAAACTGGACCGGGGAAAAACTGGACGGAAGTTACAATACGCATGCGCGTATCACTTAGGGCGAAACATAACATATCCGCTTGCAGGGACCATCTCACATGTTAAAGTAATGTTAACGTAAACATACATGCAGACGACTCATAGTTTACACCAGAAATTTCGCATACAAATTCCTGCTGAGAGACATAACTCGTGTATATATACTTTCAACTACTATGTTTATTAGGCCAGAAAAAAACAACCTGTGTTTCTGGTTACTCAGCTGAAAAAATTAGGGTAGGTAGGTCGGTAATTTTTTTTTTTTTTTTTTGCCCATGTGGTTTGGACGATGTTTAAGGTATCTTTAACTTTGTCAAGTAGTTAAAATATTGTGATTTTGCAAGGAGTGAAGGTTAACAACCTCATGATATCTTCTTAACTTGTTTGTTTTGAATAAAATAAATTGAAAACACATATTTTCTGCCATTACGAGTTCACATACGATTGAATTATTTAATTTTCCTGAGGCTGGGTGGTATTGGAAGAAAAAATCTGCTGGCAGCATGTCATGATTAATGTTTTTCATAACTTCTGCTCTGTCCCATTGCTGCATTTTCAAATACGAATAGCCAAAACGGGTTTTAGCGCATGTTTCGTACCCAATCTTTCGTACATTACCGTTTCGTACCCAGCTTTTTTGTACTTTTTGTTTTGATAAAAAACTGTAGGGTCGGCGCCAAAAAATATGGACGGTCGGGTAACCAGAAACACAGGTATTTTTTTTCTGACCTTAGTACTGAATTATAACAATAAACGAAGTCAAATTAGAGCTGGATTAAAGCTGGATAGTTTACTGTTAATGTAGTTGTATGCAAACAAGATATAAATATTTTGCCTAAAAGAAATGTCCTGGAAAATAAATTACACATTGTTATCGCTTTCTACTCTATTTGTCTCAGTTTGGTGTAATTCCATACCACCCAGCTTTATAAACTCAAATTATAATTAACATTGGAGGAATGCATTGGGAAATAACTGAACAGTATCGGGAAACGGATGAAATGAATGGACGAAGTCTACTTAGGATGACATAAGTTTTTTTTTTTTTTTCAACTTTGTTTTACGGCATGTCTAATCAAGTTGCTTATTTTTTTAAGTCATCCGCACTAGATAAAAATCGCAGCCTCACAAATATTGGTTCCAACAACTCTCTATCATATCAGAGCGACGGCAATATTAGCGGAAACAACACCCTGGGAAATAAATCGACAGAGCTGGGGAAAAAATTGACACTATTGTGTATCTTAATAATTTGTTATCATTCCTCATCTCTTTCCCAACCATTACTCATGTCAACCGCATTAATGCGGTAATAGTATAACCGACAACAATATAATACATTGACCCAGAGGCAATATTAGAGGAAAATAACCGCAGTGAAATACCTGGGCACAGCTAGGAAAAACTGGATCATATTGCGTATCTTTATAATATGTTATCATACCTCATATCTGAAGTTTGCCCACTCAACTCTCATGTCAACATAAATAATGAGGTAATTTTATAACCAATAACACTGTATTATATCAGAGCGACGGACATATTAAAAGAAACAACAACCCTGGGAAATAACTGGACACAGCCGAGAAAAAACTGGACCATATTGTGTATCTCAATAGTATGTTATTTCTCATTTCCAACGTTTTCCCGATCATCTCTCATGTCAGCCTCATTAATGAAGCAATAGCATAACCAATAACAATGTATTAAATCAGAGCGGCACCTTTGTTAGAGGAAAATAACCACTGGGAAATAACTGGACATAGCCGGGAAAAAACTGGCCATTGAATCTCAATAATATGTTATCATATCTGATCTCCAATGTTTTCCCGTTCATCTCTCATGCCAACCTCACTAATGGGGCAATAGTATAACCAATAACACTCTATTAATTCAGAGCGGTACCATTGTTAGAGAAAAAGAACCACCGGGAAATAACTGGACACAACCGGGAAAAACTGGACATTATTGTGAATCTCAATAATATGTTATCATATCTCAACTCCCAATTTGTTCCGGCTCATCTCTCATACTTCACTAATGAGGCAATAGTATAACCAATAACACTCTATTAAATCAGAGCGGTACCATTATTAGAGGAAAATAACCGCCGGGAAATAACTGGACACTGCAGGGAAGAAACTGGACAGTATTGTGTATCTCAATAATATGTTATCATATCTCAACTCCAATGTTTTCCCGCTCATCTATCATGCCAACCTCACTAGTGAGGCAATAGTATAACCAATAACACTCTATTAAATCAGAGCGGTACCATTGTTAGAGGAAAATAACCAACGGGAAATAACTGGACACAGCCCGGAAAAACTGGACATTATTGTGTATCTCAATAATATGTTATCATATCTCATCTCCAATGTTTTCCCGCTCATCTATCATGCCAACCTCACTAGTGAGGCAATAGTATAACCAATAACACTCTATTAAATCAGAGCGGTACCATTGTTAGAGGAAAATAACCGCCGGGAAATAATTGGACAAAGCCGGGAAAAAACTGGACATTATTGTGTATCTGAATATGTTATCATATCTCATCTCCAATGTTTTCCCGGTCATTTCTCATGCCAACCTCACTAATGAGGAGATAGTATAACCAATAACACTCTATTAAATCAGAGCGGTACAATTGTTAGAGGAAAATAAGCGCCGGGAAAGACAGGACACAGCCGGGGAAAAACTGGACATTATTGTGTATCTCAATAATATGTTATCATATCTCATCTGCAATGTTTTCCCGCTCATCTCTCATGCCAACCTCACTAATGAGGAAATACGAGGGGCGTTCAATATGTAATGCCACTATGGTCCTAAAATTTATTTATGGTCCATTGTTGTAGTTATTGAAACGGATTATGTTAAAATGAACCTTTCCTCCATTAATTTAGCAAGTTTCAGATACTTCCATCCAATAAAAAATGTTTTTTGAGGGCATTTTTTAAGACATGTAAATGATACTGAACACGCCAAAAACGGAAAAAACTATTTTGACTAAAAATCAGATTTCGACGGCCAATATGGACTTTTCTTGCCTAAATCACATATATCTTACATCTGAAAATGTTAGCAGTTTTTTTTGTAATGTGTTTATTTTTGGGTTTATTGCTCCTTAAATGTTGTCAGTGCGACAAAATATAGCTCAAATTGTATGCTAAAAAAGCGAACAGAAACGTCAGGCTTAAATATTTTTGGAGCGGTGTAACTAAAATTGTTGATTTTATATTATATTTGGAGTAGGGATCCTTCGATTCGTTACCCATGTATTTAAAACCATTTTCCGTCATATATCTTCAAACTGAATTTGACATTTATTTTTATTGGAATTTGATATTTTCAGAACTTTTATATTTCCAAGTATACGGCATTTCTTGCCTTGGATTTTATCGTTGTTTTGTATTGAAAACATTGTTTACGTAATATTTACACATACTTCTAGTTACAACAAAAGTTTGAATAAATTACTTTGCTGCAAAATGCTTTTTGTTTGAATCCGACATTACGACCTATGCAAATCCATTACACTTTCCTGCCGCTTTTTAAGGCATTTTATACGACTGGGTGTTTTCAACTGCATTGAATATTATACAATTATGGACTTTTCAGCTGTTATACATGATGTGATATGCACCAAAAAAATCATTATTGACCGAGGCGATAGCCGAGGTCAATAATGATTTTTTGGTGCATATCAACATCATGTATAACAGCTGAAAAGTCCATAACTGTTTTATTATATAACCCTCAATTTACAATTATATAAAACAGGTCAATATCAAAAAAACAATTATATAAAACAGGTCAATATCAAAAAAACAGGTCAATATCGCTAGATATTTTTTCTAAAAAATTACTTTTTAGCCAATGAAAACGCGTCTATTTATAGGTTATATAATTATGACTTATAGCCATCGGACCAATAAGAATTTGGTATCATTGTATTGGTTATGCATTGAACCATGTAATCATTTAAACTGCACGAGTTTCACGATGATATTAACAAAGAAATAGATGGATGGACATAACATATTGAACCCCCCTCGTAGTATAACCAATAACACTCTATTAAATCAGAGCGGTACCATTGTTAGAGGAAAATAACCGCCGGGAAATAACTGGACACAGCCGGGAAAAAACTGGACATTACTGTGTATCTCAATAATATGTTATCATATCTCATCTCCAATGTTTTCCCGCTCATGCCTTATTTCAGCCTCATTAATGAGACACAGCGGGGAAAAACTGGACATTATTGTGTATCTCAATAATATGTTATCATATCTCATCTCCAATGTTTTCCAGCTTATCCCTCTTGTCAACCTCATTAATGAGGCAATAGTATAACCAATAACACTCTATTAAGTCAGAGCGGTACCAATGTTAGAAATTGAAATGAATTGGGTTTTAAGGCGCACCAACACATAAAAAGGTTATATGGCGCCTAACAGGCATGAACATGCCAGGCTCATCTTCCATGTACATCGAGATAAAATATTGAAAATGGGGCTGCTCTCACCTTGAACTGCAGAGTTGCTGCAAGTTCTATCGTAGAAACTCCATTTACTCTGGAGCACCAATGTTAGAGGAAAATAACCTACATGGAAACAAATGAACACAGCCCGGAGAAAAACTATATACTGTATTTGAACAATGTCATCATATCTCATCCTTCATTTTTCTCGCTCATAATATCCGTTACAATACTCTATTATTTCAGGGCAGTGATATACGAGACGGAAAAACGTGCCAGGAAATAACTGGACATAGTTGGGAAATAAGTGGACATCACCGGGAAATAACTGGACATTATATTGTATTCAAACAATATGTCATCATATGGCTGATAATTTCCGTTACATAGAGATTATTTAACTGCTGGGATCGATTATAGGGAAATCCTTCACGAGTGGTAGACGTGCGGTTCTTTTCACGAACGAGCGTACGCGAGTGAGTGAAAAACAAAGCACGTCTACCATCAAGTGAAGGATTACCCAATAATCGATCCCAGCAGTTAAATAAACTATTTATTACATTTTAAATTACGTTTTTGCAAACAAATATTAGCTTTATTGAACGTTATCGGCGGATGACGTCGACGTCAGCAACACTTTATTGACGTCACGACTCAACGTCGCAACGTTAGTTATTAATGTGTTCTGAGTTAGCAACGTTAGTTATTATTGTGTTCTGATAGTTATTAATGTTTATCGATTATGAATATTCTTGCACTGAGGAATCCCGATCTTTTACGTATAGAAATGTAATAAAATACTTTATTATATGAGAGCAGCGATATGGTAGACGGAATAACGTGCTGGGAAATAAGTGGACATAGCTGGGAAATAACTGGACATGCTTGGGAAATAGCTGGACCATATATTATATGTGAATATCATATCTTATCTAAGACGTTTTTTCCGCCCAGCTGTATGTTAAACTCTCTTATGAGGTAATAAAATCCGTAACAATACTCTATTATATCAGGGTATTGATATGGTAGACTATAAACAGGTGCTAGGAAATAACTGTACATACCTGTGAAATAACTGGATATTGCCGGGAAATAACTGGACCATATATTGTATTTGAACAATATGTCATCACAACTTTCATGTTTTCTCGCTCATAATATCCATCACAAGACTGTATTATATCAGGGAAGTGATATGGTAGACGGAATAATGTGCTGGGAAATATCTGGACATAGCTGGGAAATAAATGGACATCACCGAGAAATAACTGAACCATATATTGTATTTGAACAATATGTCATCATATCTCATTTTTCATGTTTTCTCGCTCATAATATCCGTAACAATACTTTATTATATCAGGGCAGCGATATGGTAGACGGAATAACATGCTGGGAAATAACTGGACATAGCTGGGAAATAACTGGACCATATTTTAATATCGTATGTTATCTAAGACGTTTTTCCGCCCACTTTTATGTCAAGCTCTCTAATGAGGTATTAAAATCTGTAACAATACTCTATTATATCAGGGCAGTGATATGGTAGACGGAAAAAACGTAATTGGACATAACTGGACATACCTGGAAAATAACTGGACATTGCCGGGAAATAATTGGACCATATTCTGTATATGAACAATAAGTCATCATATCTCATCTTTCGTGTTTTCTCGCTCATAATATCCGTAAAAATACTGTATTATCTCATGGCAGTGATATGCTAGAAGGAAAAACGTGCTGGGAAATAACTGGACTCATCTTTCGTGTTTTTGCGCTCATAATATCCGTAACAATACGTTATTATATCAGGACAGCGATATGGTCGACGGAATAACGTGCTGGGAAATAACTGGAGATAGCTGGGAAATGACTTGATATTGCCGGGAAATAAGTGGACCATATATTGTATTTGAACAATGTGTAATCATATTTCATGTTTTCTCGCTCATAATATCCCCAACAATACTCTATTATATCAGGGAAGTGATATGGTAGACAGAATAACGTGCTGGGAAATAAATGGACATAGCTGGAAAATAAATGGACATCACCGGGATATAACTGGAACAATATGTCATCATATCTCTTTTTTTTTCTCGCTGATAATATCTGTAACAATACTCTATTGTATCAGGGCAGTGATACGGTATAGACGGAATAACGTACTGCGAAACCACCGGTCATTGCTATGAATAACTGGACACTGCCGGGAAATAAATGGACCATATAGTGTATATGAACAATACGTCTTCTTATCTCATCTTTTTTTAGAGAGAGCGAGAGAGAGAGAGAGATATATAGAGGTGTGAATACTGTATTGTCTGTCTGCACAAATCATACAAACAGACAAACACGCAGGCTGACACACACGCAGGCTGGCCGACTAACAGACAGACACTCACACGTGGGCGCACATACATGTACAACACAAGTGGCAGACACATGCGCACGGTAACAGCACACATATCATATATTTGTTCATGCTTGTTTTGCCTCTCACCGCTGTAGGTACGATCCCTCATGGGCCTAGGAATCTGTATGTGAGGAGGCTATCCAGTTGGCTTGCGGAACGTCGGTGGTTCTACCCAGGTGCCCGTCTGGGGTCTCCTCCACCAATGGAAGCTGGAAAGTTGCCATATGACCTTAGCTGTTGGTGCGATTATAAAATCCAATTCAATCAATCAATCATGCTTGTTTTCGAAAACAATAAAACTATTATAGATGATTTAATATTTGTATACATTAGTTACCTCTGCCAGTGAAGCTTTTCCTGTGTTGTTGTTCGTACGATATTATAAATCCCAGATTTGATGAATCAAACCAGCTGCAACTGCTGCTGGCAGGTCTTAAAAATAGTTTAAATGTTACAGGGAACAACGGCTGAGAACAGTTGTTTAGTAATGGACCAGATTTTGTGATTTTATTTAATACGGCTTCTACCTCACGGCTGATATAGTATATACAACTCAACAACAGCATATATATTATAGCATATTATAGCATGGAATATTAATATAAACATTTTGCGACGGAGTGACTGGACCTCTTGTTTGTGACTTTATTGTGTCGTTTTCTTATTTGTTTTTGATTGCGTTGCTTTTTTTTTAATTGTTTGTGGTAGTTATAATGTCAACAAAAGTAAATGTAACTAAAAACGTAAACGCAGAAGACATAGTCTAAACACGTAATTTATGTACAAATATTTTCCGTTATAATAATGCATTACATACAACTGGATGAAGTCAAATTTTAAGATGATCAAATAATTTTGTTACGAGTACGCTACTTTGGAAAGAAACGCTATTAATTAGTATTATTATTTCTCATTTCAGAAACATGAACCCGGACTCTTCACGCATGTGTACACAATTATCAACACTGGGTGACATCAGCGCATCCGACAGAAAATTAACTGGTCAA